>VWZF01003891.1:1709310-1999266 GCA_013396755.1 Sclerurus mexicanus | reverse complement strand
TGTCAGTTTAAATTGAGATTTAAGAAGATCTGCCCATTCTCTCTCCTTAGCATCTGTAGAAGTTGGGAAGCCAAGTACACAGCCTAGCAAAGGGAGCACGGATGTGGATTCAACTGCGGTTCAAGCAAATGGTGTATTTCTATGGCTGTGACTCCCCTCAGAATTAAAGCTTGGGTCACAGATAGCTCTATATATCTAGTTATTTTGAATGGATAGAGATCCCAGACTCTAAGGAATGGTTTGCAGTGCAGACCAAGAAATGCTAGCAGCCCCAAATCCCAATGAATCCTAGCTGCAGAAATCACTGTTTTCTCTAGCATCATCTCTCTTCTGGCATCGAGCTCCCGTTTGAGACCTTTCAAATGCTGCAGAAGATGCGTCTTGCTCAAGAAAAGCTTAGCTCACCTCTTGGAAGGGAACAGACTGCAAGTCATAGCTCACAAACTGGTAAGTGATAGCCCAGGCCTTGGGAATAAGACAGGTCCACTTCCAGCAAAGGTATGACCCTGCAGCTCAGCGCTGGTCTCAAAGTAGTGTCCTTCCACCTTCCTCGTCCTCTTCTTTTTGGACATCAGGCAATGCCTGAAGACACCTGAAGTCAGCACTGCCTTCCACAAATCTTCAATGCAGTTGATGCTCTGTATACCCTCCAGGGAGAGCCAGGGGTTTTTGTATGGAGCACAGTTACAGAGAATGGCTCATGAGCACATTAAGCTGGATATAAAGTACCATATGGAGAGGTTTAGCATATTCATTCCTTCTCTACAGTTGCTCATCCTACAGACTCACCTAGAAAGTGCCTGAAGCCACAGGACTAAATGGAGAGCTGCTCAAGAGACCATCCTCCAGCCAGGCTTCTTGGCTGGAAAAGTCTTTCCTTCTCCTCTGGCTTTCCAGTTGCCTGTGGCCAGAGGGGACCTGCCATGCCTGGGCTGTGCGGGAGGCAGAGGGTACACCCCCAAACCCAGCTGCCAGTACCGGCTGCACCTGCTCCATGAGCTGCTTCCAGCTAGACTGGGAGCCTGCCTGTATCTGGGCGGTCCCAGCAGGGCTCCCCCATGGCATGATCAAGAGCTCACAAGTGTAATAGACCCTTTCCTCCTTCTGGAGTGAGAAGACATCAAACGTTTGCAGGATCTTTCTCACTGGCACCGTGAAAAAGCCCCCAACACATCTGCTCCATCTTAACTCAGGAGAAAAGTTTTGTGTAAGTGGTGCCCCTGGGGTCAGGCACTGTGGCTAGCAGGTGTCTTCCCCCATTTCAGTTCTTTTCTATTTAATAACCTTTTTTTCCCTTTTCTGAACCCAGTTTGGGTCTGTATGTATAACAAGAACTTTCTAAAACCTTCCTTAGTCTCCCTGCGTTTCTGATTATCACTTATTCTTATTGTTTCTGCCAAATCATTTACTTGGGGTATTTTGAAAATGGACATGATAAGAGAGAAATGTTATCAGCAAATCTTGTGCTTTCTCAGTAGAATTAAGCAAGATTGTTAGCTGTAAAACATACTATTGGGAGGTTCCCACAAAAAGCTTTTTGGGTACTCCTTGGACAGTGCTTAAAGGGTTCTGGTACAGACTGAGGGCTACAATGGCAATTCAGTGGCATTTATTTCAGTGTCTACACCTGCCTCTTCTGTTCAAGTGCTGACAAATCTGAAATTCCATGATCCCCTTCATCTAGGCTCTGTATTTAACAGGGAAATTAAACAAAACTCAAAACAATTAAAAAATCAGTTATTGGAAAAAATTGCGAAGTTGCAGTGAAGTCCGGCAAGAGACAGATGTTCAGTGCTGGTGAACAGAATGGGCATAAGTGAGGTTTATGGTCCCTGCTTCAGGACCCAGCTTTCATCCAGCCCTTACCACCATAGGGAAGATCCTCTGCCCTTCCTTACCAGTATACCCCTTTCAAAAACGTGCCATCTTTTGTGCCCACATTTCTATTTACTAGTTACATTTGCTGTTATTTCAATACTGTTGCATTTTGAAAACATCCTTCCCCAAGGCCTGGGGTTGCAGGAGCTCCCTGTGCTGAGAAGATAAATGCTGCTGAGGAGGGACGAGGGGTGGCTGCCCCGGCACTCTCTGTGTCCTGAGAATGGCTTTGCCTTTTGTGAGCAGCCCGTGGAGATTAGAGCAGCCTGACTGCTGCAATCAGCCCTCCAGAGACCTCTGCTCCCTGGAGCTGAGCTGCAGCCAGCATCTGGCCCCACCATGACCTTGGTCTACTGAAATGACATTGGACTGAAGGACTTTTTAATTTTCTCTCCCCATTTTTGCTCCCTCCCCTTTTCTTTATTCCCTTTGCCTCCCTTCTTTTTTTTAGTGCATTTTGTATTGCTGTGGATTAGAGCATCTCTGCTGTAAAGGAGAGGGGCTCAAATGTTATCAGTGTTATCAGTTCATCTGTAAGTGATGCCTTAGAGCCAGGCTGCTTGGAGCTGAGCAACTGTGCCATCATCAGGCTCGGATCAGCAGCACAAAGTCGGGGAGACGTGGCAGGGGCTCCGTGAGAGCTGGGGAGCTGCGGAGAGGCACAGCGGCTCCTCGCTGCAGGCACCCTGCCACAGAGGTACTGTAAGAATTTGTAGCTGTCACAGAAAGTTTCCCTGTGAGAAATTTCCTATGGAGTACTGGAATTTATTTTTTTTTTTAATCAAAACTGAGGAAATAAGTAAATCTGAAGGGAAAGGCTATTATTGCAGTTCATGGGCTGACATTTTATCTGAAGGCAAGAGAGATAAAGAAAAGCATTGCAGAAAAATCACCCAGGGAAGTCTGAGCTGGCCTTGGCAAACAGTTTTAAATATTTACAGGAGATTTCTGCAGATCACCTACTGCTTAGATCTACAGTCCTCCTAGTGCAGGAATTAAAACACAGGTTGAATAATCAAGGTCACTGAACACATATCATTTTATTTCCTGAGCCAAGAAAACTACCTAGGGACAGAGATAAGACTGAACCAAAACTGTTCATAAAGCATGAATTGAACCCAAAGCAATCCTTTAGAGCTTAAAAAACTCTCTACTCTGAGAGGTGCCCTGACTTCAAAAGTCCTGTTGTCTTTACTTCCCTTCCACCCCAAAAATATGTTGAAGAGGCAAAGCATTTCTGCCAGAAGATTCCTTAAGACATTGTGGTGACCAAGGAATGTATCTGTAGCAGCACAGAGACCCAACACATGCAGTCTGAAGGATTTAGGCAGTTATAAACACTTATGTAAAGATAAGAATCAGCAAATCACAGGAAAGTTTATGTTTTCCACATATCTAATAGCTGGGTTCTTTCCTAGCTCATTTCTGTGGAGAACCAAGGGCTCCACTATGCTGGGTATGATGCATCCATAAAACCTGCCTGCCATTCACCCCTAGTGCCCCACGCTGCCTGTGCGTGCCCTGCTTTGCAGGAGTTACCCGTGGCAAAGGCTGAAGCACAGCACCCCGGGATGACCTTGTTCTGTTGCCCAGCTCAAACTTCCAGGGCAGCACTGAAAGCCCCTGTGATTGGGCTAGTCATTTGTTTCTAAACCCCTCCTTCAGGGGTCTTCAGCCCATTGAAAGCCATCCGAGAGCCCAAGAGCCCAGAAGTGCTTGGTGGCAGCCCCTTGCTGGGACTGCCCAAGAAGTAGGGGACAGTTTCTAAACAGACAACTTATATCATGTAAACTCATCATGACAGAGACTGCAAGAATAAACTGGGAAGTTTTCAATGAAATGAGCTTATTTCCTACTGATGTTAATCCTTCATGAAGTATGGATGATAATTAACATTAATCCACAAAGAAATTCTTAGAAAATTATCTTTTACAGCTCCAGAGTGAAAAGATCTCTGTTGTGGCACTGAATACTAACAGTACCATATTTGATTTACCAATGATCACCAAGGTTTACTTCAAAGGTCAGGAATAAGTCTGGAATTTGTAAGCTGTGAAAAAGGTATAAACACTTTAATTTATTGCCCTGTCACTGTTAATTCATTTGGTATTCGCTGTGATAGCATTGCTGTTAATGAATGTATTTGGTAATAATGTGGATGTCACAGATATTTATGCTCTCATCTCTTTCAGTGGCTCAGCAGGCAAGGCAACTTAGGAGCTTTGCCATTTTACATTTTATAAATTAAAGAGGGAAAATAAATCATGCTTTATTTCAAAGAAGTACTTAACAAATATATATTACATTTAGCCAACCCAAATGGGGACCCATCCTATCACAGAAGAATTATTACTGGACCAAGATAATGAGTGTCTGGAATGGATGGAAGCCAAAGGGAAAACTTCCCATGTCTTTCAGAGGCAAAAGGTCAGACTCTGTTCAAAATACGTAGAATAGCTGGTGTTTGTTAAATATAGCTAATAAATAAATTTTTAAAACCATGTCTTTATGTCTTATAAAGGAACAAGACTTGAATCACGAATGGTAAAAAAATACTCTTGGATATTTGTTTCAAATTCTGAATACACAAAAAAAGGAATCAACAAAGGAGAGCCAACCTTTGCACAGTGGAGAAATGTGTGCCTGTATGGAGCTTATAAAAATCTCCTAATTGTAAGTTAACCTTCATTTTTGAACAGTCAGGTGGCACATGTACATTTTGCTGACCCTGCACTAACATGATTTCCCACTCATTTTGAAATGGAACACAAATACTTTGTAATCCTTTCGTACATACTTTTAGCCTGCACTCTGCAGATCATGCAGTGGTGTCTGAAAACCCAGGGGTTTTTCAGCTAAGGTCAGCAGAAGCCTGGCCATGGCTTTCAAAGGCTCCTGGATTCAGATTATAACCCATTCATTATTTTTGTAATCTACTCATAAGCAGGTCCGTAATATAAGTGTGGATAAACAGCAAATACCTTCCTCACTGTGATTTAGAGCAGGAGGCCCTGCACTCCTGGGCTCATGAGCTCATTGTTGAGCAGCTGCTGACACTTTGTGAGTGGAATCCTAAAAGAATGCCTGGAAAACGCTTATGCACCTGGGAAATTGCTATTGCGTTTTTATTACGCAATAATGCATTATTACTCGTATTTGAAGAGCAAATGCTGATCAGACTGTTCTATTGATATGAATTTTCACATCTTTTGATGATGAAAGTCCTGCCTCATGAATGCTTTGAGTCCAGCTCAACAGAACTGAACAGGAGGAGGAAAATAAATGACTACAAATACACTTTAGAAACCTCTGCCCTGACCTAAAATACCTTGTCCATAAATCACGATATTGCAGTTTCAAAACCTGATGTGGAATTGTATATGTGAGTCAAGACAAGCATGAATCCCTGCCATTCCCAAGGCTCCCTGGCCCCGCTCTGCCTTGGGAACAAGAGGATGGACACTCCTGCTCTCCACAACCCTCAGAGGCCTCTTTTCCACAGCTGCCCATTATCGCTGTAATGGCTTCATTACAGCCTCTGTGAATTGATTAGTTTTGGAAAGCGCTGCAGTGGGAAAAGGGGACTCTGGCAGGATGTGTGCCAGCCTGAGAGCTGGTGCTGCTGCCGATGTGCTGCCCTCTTGCACATCACAAGTGGCACTGGGCTCGAAAGAGCCAGCACATTTGAGGGGAGAGGGAGGGGCAGAAAACATTATTTGGGGTGTTCTTTTTGTTCTTTTTCAGAGCCTTTCAAAACCTGTTTTCTTTTGAAAAGATCACTCCTTTACTGTGCAGTAATGTGTTCCACAGTTTAATTTTATGCCTTGATTAGGAAAACTTAGATGTTTCCTTGAAGCCTTTTAAAACTTGTTGCTTTTTAATTAAGATGTAAAAGTACCTAAATGCCTGAGTGGTGTCTATTGTTAAAAACCCCACTCATTTATATTTTGCCTATTGAAATTTCTAACTTGGTGTCACACTGAATCTAATACCTCCCTTTAGTGATGCTCTGAATGCCTTTGGAGGTGGTAGCAAGTGTTGGATATACAAATAGAAACGGTAATATTCACAGCATACTGATTTGGAAGCTAATGAAACGTCAGCTTGTATTCAGTGCAGACGTGACTCGCTGTGAAGGAGTCTTCTGGCTTCCTTTGTTACTACATGAAGAATTCATTTTGGCATCACCCTTTAGGGCTGATTTCTTTTAAGCCATGATTGCATTAATAATATCAGCTTGTGGTGTAACTGATTGAATCCTTTTCACGTTGGGGAAGAATTAAAGCCCAATCTAATTTGCTACTGACCCATAATCAGCAAAGCCATGAAGTAAAGAACATTATTTTCTCACAACTTTTTTGTATGGATATATTAATTTTTGTATTTCATACTCCTGAGGTGATTAAATGCTCCTAAATGAGGAAATGCTTCATGCAAATGTCATTTTAACACCAAAGACTGTGCCTGTTCCCAGTGAACAGTGTTATCTAACTAAAAAGCTGGTTTCATTTCTTAAAAGCAAATACATTTTGAGGTCAAAATTTTCATTTTATAGTTATTACTTTGCTCAGATGCAAACACTGGTTTTCCAACTGAAGAATAAAAGGACACCTTGATTTTTTTCAAGTGTATACACTGTATTTTTGTGCACGGTTCAGCTTGCTGGTTCCTTAGATCTCTTTGCTTTAGGATTAGCAAGATAACAAACATGTTCAGGTTCTAAGAGATTGCTTTGGTGATGTTCTTTGAAGTGCTGAAAAAGGCAGGCTTAGCCCCAGCTTTATAACTAAGGGCTGCTTACCACAGCTAAGGTAAACACAAACACACGTGGCATTTTAGAGGAGGATCATTTCTCCCCAGTAATGTTCTCCAGGACGCTGACTGTTGTTCACAGCCAGTTTTCCATAGGACTAGAGTGCACATTCGTGTTCATTTTGTCCTTGGTTTCCCAATGCCAGAAACTCACCTACTGGATGCCACACAGAACTTGCAGAGGGATTTGGGTTTCAGATCCATTTCTTCAGCTCTGCGGTCACCCGTCCTGCTGAGGTAGGTAAGTGTCACCTCTGCCTCCCTGGGAAACCTCTTTTTAGTCCCTGATTCTTAAATGTCCATTCAGACCTGAAACTTGAGAAGATTCTTTCCATTTCTTCAGTTTGATGACTTATTTTTCCCTTTTTTAGTGTTACATATGCCCAGCCTGTTCTGAAGCGTTTTAAATTTCTGGACTCAGTGGTTCCCTATGAGTCAGGGCAGGTTTAGGTTGGATATTAGGGAAAAGTTTTTCACCCAGAGGGTGTTTAAGCACTGAAATAGGTTCCCCAGGGAAGTGATCACAGCACCATGCCTGACAGAGTTCATGAGGCATCTGGACAATGCTTTCAGGCACATGGTGGGATTTTGGGGGAAGTTCTGTGCAGGTCCAGGAGCTGGACTTGATGATCCTTGTGGGTCCCTTCCAACCCAGGATATTCTATGATTCTATAATGAGTCCTTCAGCCTAATTATGCAACAAGGAAAATATTCTTTCAGTCGCTTGTGGTTTTTTTGCTCATTTTAATCATATTTAATGTGGTGTAGTGAGTCACCTGAAACACAAGGCTGTGATCATTCCCCACCGAGACGGAAGACACCTCTGCAGCTGGGATCTTCAGCAGATGCTGATCTTTGCTGAGCTGTCTTTGAGAACCTGCCAACACTGAGAAGGGAGAGGAAGAAAAAAGGCTGGTCCATGTTTAGAAGCAAGGACTCCCTTGGAGAAGAGCCCTGAAGTGGTCCTGAGGGACAGCGACTCATAGGGCACCACCTTGCCCTGCTCACTGAGGAGCCAGCTCTTCTCCCAAGCAAACCCTTGAAGTGAGCAGAGGGTGAGGGCTCTGACAGCCACCCATACCTGAGCTCATGTAGTTCCCACTGTTCAGAAACAAGAAAAGTCACCTATGAATGTTAAGCTTAAAAAAGCTGCAGCACTGATGAGTATTTTTGGCATGAACTGAAGAATCCTTTTGTTCCAGCTACAGCCCACATGCTGATTCAGCTCAGCAGCTCTCCTCTTCTGTTCTTTTCCTCTCCCAGGGCTTTCTTAAACACCACTTCTAGGTTGCTGTTTTCTTCCAGCCTGCTTCAGTTATGTTTGGTAATGATGGCTCATAAAAATATTGGCACGTACTCTCTCAACTGGTGGCAATAGTCTGTAGGAGCATGCTATCAGTCAGGATACGACTCCGTTCTTTTTTCATGGTTTTGCTATATTTGTTTGATCTCATCTACAATAAAGCCTTTTGATACTGCTGAAGTGATAGAAAGGCATCATATGGTAAATGGTAATCAGGCTTTTCAATATGAAATGGTTTGAATAAATTTGCTTTGTGGAGTCTATCCAGAGCTAAATTCTGCTGTAATTTACCACTGAGGCACTGCCCAGACTGCTGAGCACTAGCAGGTGAGATGATCCTGGGACAGAGTGGGTGGTGACACCCCTACACACTGCACCTGTGGTGACATGCTGACCTGACTCCAAACTAAAAGCAATCTTAAGTAGACATGGGTCGTGTCTCTTTCTTTCCTGGGTAACATTCTTCATTTACCAAATGATAGCTGAAGGTAGAAGTTTTTCATACTGAATATGCCAGTATTGCATACAAAGCCAGAGTCACAACTCACTGCATGATGCGGTGTCTAATATCTTGAGTGGTTACTACATGTGGGGAAACCCCCAGATTTTTGGAAAGAATGTAAGGGAAAGGATAGAAACAATAGTCTGAACATGCTATAGAAAAAGGAGTACTTAAGTACTTAAGAAGAATCAGATCTTGACCAGAATCTAAAGACAAAATTTCCCTGCAACAATCCTGCCTTCATTCTCAGGAGCAACTTATTTGAATAGCATACATGAAGAAGCTGCATCTGCGCTGGCGGAGCTATGTATAAGAACTAAAGGGGGAAAACCATCTAATTAACAAGTCACTGAAGTGATGAGGTGAGGTCTTTTCCCAGTGAAGGTCGCTCACTGTCCAGCAGAGCTGATTTTTCCCAAAATGTCCTCAGCCACCGTGTTCAACAGCATTGAGGTTGATTTATGTAATTATATATCCATACCATCATATCAGAAAGGAATCTTTTAGTGCTTGTTTAGAAATGCATGATCTCACTTTGAGGAAAACTGATTGCCAAAGTCAGTTGATTCTATATGTAACTATATTAGAATATCGGAAATTACCTTGGCACACTGGTTGGAGGTTTTTTTCCTTTAAAAACTGGAGAAAGGATACAGTGAACGTTGGACTGATTATTTTCCTCTTCTATTGTTTATAATAGTGAGTGACCTTTCTTTGGAATGGGAGATCTAAAAATGGCATTCCCTGCCGGTGACAGGAGGTTGTTTGAGATGCAGGCTCCAGCCCAATCCCTTTCTCAGATGTAGGAGTAAGCTATTTCTATTGAACAGTAAGACGGATTAGATGCAGAATGGCATTAAAGGGAGAGAATAATGCAGAAGCATCACTGTTGTTTCTTGAATGTAATTTTAAGTAAATGACCTTAAACTGCTCACACGCTTGAAAATAAATCTCTGTTTTGCTTGGGTAGTGTTTCCACAGTGCTTGTTATTTGCAAGAGGATGTGAATAAGACAGATCCTGGATTTTAATTTCTTTCTTATTTTTTTTTCTATCAAACAAGCAATTCTTTAAAAAACATGTCAAAAATTGAAGTAAAGACTTTTCCAGGAAGGAGCCTGGCATGGCATGACCTGCCCTGAAGCACTGGTGGGAATGGTGATGCCACCAGGTCTGGAGAAGGCACTGGCGGGGACTGAGGGGTGCCCAGGCCGGCTGCTCCCTGGGCAGCTTGTCCCCCTCCCCAGTTGGTGACAGCAGCAGGAGTGACACACGGGGTGAACATGACCACAGCTTGTGTTTGTTCTCTTTTGGGCTGCTAAAAGAGGCACTTTTGCTAACTGACAAGGACGTAATTTATTTTTCTGGCTTGTGTGGCAGCCCTCACTGATCCAGAAGGTGATGGGCACTGAGGAGAGAGACCAGGCCATGGGGGCATCGCAGTGCCCTGCCCTCCGCCCTCTTTTGGAGAGGGGCAAGAACATCAGCTACTGCTCAAGAGTAGGGGTGCCCGGTGTTTGCCCCAGAAAATCCCCCCTCGTAGTCGCCTCTCCTGGCAGAGACTGGTGTCACATCAGGGCTGGAAGTGGCCTGGCAGCCGCTGGCTTTGCTAAGTGGCCGGACAGGGCGCTTCGGGAGCAGCGGGAGCAGCGGCTGGCTGGGAACCATCCCGGGCTGACGGCAATCTGTGCAGCGCTCACAGCCCGGGACGCGCTGCCATGAAACTGTTCTTTTACATCCCGAACGTGGACAATGCTCAGTGATAGGAGCGTGGCAGACGTTTGGCAGCAGCTCAGAGAGGCACTTAAGCACACGCGCCGTGATAAGCGCATCGACAATCAGGCTGCGCCCCGGGAAAGCGCA
Source organism: Sclerurus mexicanus (assembly GCA_013396755.1). Lineage (NCBI taxonomy): Eukaryota > Metazoa > Chordata > Aves > Passeriformes > Furnariidae > Sclerurus > Sclerurus mexicanus. The sequence continues at coordinate 1,988,909 of VWZF01003891.1, read as the reverse complement.
TTCAGAGGAACTCTGCCAGGGCGGCGGCTTAGAGGTCCATCAGACAGCAGCACTCCCAGACGGCATTATCAAAAGATCCTCTGAATGCTTTCTCCTCAGTATTTAGGTCTTTAGGTAAAACTAAGAGAAAAAAAATATTATCTGTGAACAAATGAATTATACGTACAGGAGCAGGGCAGTGAATATATTTTGATGGATTTGAGGACTACAATTTTTTTCTTAAAAAAATGTAGGGCAGGCGGGAACTGAACAAGCTTTCCAAGTGAGGATGTATTCAGTGAATAGGTTCAGTGGAAATAATAGTCATTCATACTTTTGGAACTAAGTGCTTCATTTCTGTATTTTCAAAGTGAATAATTTCAATTCTTCAAGTTACTGAGCATAAAACATCACTTACCTTAATGTTAAAAAAAAGAAAAAAAAAGATGGTTAAAAAGAGCTGGGATTGTTTAGTTTGGAGAGGAGAAGGCTCAGGGAGAGAACTCACAGATCTCTACACATACCTGAAAGGAAGTTGTAGTGGCATGGGGATTGGTCTCTTCTGCCGTGTCTCAAGTAAAAGCATGAGCAGAAAGGGCCTTAAGTTGCACCAGGAGAAGTTCAGATTACGTATTCTAAAAAAAAGAAAAGAATGTCACTGAAAGAGTAATGAGACATTGGAATAAGTTGCCCAGGAAGGTGGGGGAGTCACCGTCTCTGGAAGTGTTCATGAGGCATCTGCATGTGATCCTTGGGGATGTGATTATGGTGGTGCTGGTTGGCAGCTGGACTACATGATCTTGATTCTGTGAATCTGCAAGTACTATGAAAGTGGATTTATATATTCTGCTCAGATTGAAGGCAAATATTAGGTAAGTCTGAAATGGGTTTAGAAATGTGTGGTCGACTGAAACAAAATCCATTATTTGCACCATTTCAGTGGCAAATACCATCAATTAAAACTAGTATCACAGGTGCCAATTTGTTTTTTGGATCTTTTTTATTATTTTTCTACAGCATATTTAAATTTTTAGGTCAGTGGTCTCTCTTAAAAAGGACAGAAGGTTACACTTACATCCGTTTCCTGCTGATGGCTTTAGCATACCTATTTCCATAGGCTTTTAGCCCTCCCCGGGGAGCCACAGCTCTGCCCCCACTCAGCCACGGCAGGCTCCAGGAGCTGGCATGGCCCAAGGAGTGTGTCTGGGCAGAGGTGGGTTTGGTACACTGGCAGGAGCTGCGGTGCAGCAGCACGGGGCAGACAGCACAGGGGAGCTCCATGTACCATCCACCTTTTGTGAGGAATGTAGAGATGGTGCTGTTTTTGGAAGCTGAGGGATGTTGTCAAACTTTCTGGGGAAAAGTGTTATGCAACGAGAGGACGTCTGGGTGGAGGGTGCTTCCAGTAGCAGGCAGATGGGAACAGCAGTGAAGGCAGTGAGAGTGGCTGAGTCAGAAGGGGATCCTGGTTTCACCTGCTCTTCTGTTTGTAACAAGGTTTTCACACAAACCAGGGAAGATGGAGACTTGTATTGTTTAAAGAACCATTTAAGCTTTTCTGCCTTTAATTTTGAGAAAGGTGGTGGCTGTGCATCCCTGGAGCTGTTTCTTCTGTAAGAATGTTTTCACCAAAGTGATGTGCCTACCCTGGGCAATGCTGCTGCACACCTGCAATGGATGGAGTTTGAGTGCTTGTGTATCCAATTCCTGGTAAAAAAAGAGGCAGCTTTATTTATATTCTTACGTATGTGGTTAGCCATAAGCTCAGCAATGAGCTGAACCCCAAAACATTCTCTTTCATGAAAAAGAAATCATTTTAGGACTGCACATCCCTAGCATGTCATCCTCCATTTACACTGCACTTACAAAGGTAATTATTTTATATCACTGTTGTTATCGCTGTTCTCCACCTTCATACAAATCAAGTTGCTAAGGGAAGGCACCTTAGAAAGGGACTTTTGGCTCCTGACTGATATTCTTGCTACTCAGCACAAAGCCTTGATGTGATTGCAGCCCACTAAGGGCTACCCACCATCCCTCCTGTCTCCTCATGCATGTTTGAACTCTTCTATATTGTGTTTGTGCCAATTAAATTCAGAAAATTGTGTTCAAACTACAGTAAGGCTTTGACACAAAGTTTCAAAAGCAGTCACTAAGCAAGACAGAGCCACTAGCTGGTATTTCAGCACTTTGCACCCACCTCAGCTACAAGAGTTGGTGATAACAGAGACAGAAAAGGCTGACTTTTCTTACAGTTTTTCCAAAGCTGATGTGCAGCTCTCTCATCAGGATATGTAATTCCTTTTAAAAAATAGGACTGATTAGGAGTGTATTTTTTAGCAAAATAGTGCACCCATGGTGCTCTAGGCTATCATAAAGCATTAGGCACAACAGATGGGTTACCAGTACATGAGAGTCATTTGTTCTGTCAAAAAGGAAAAAAATTGAATGTGTTAGAATTACACTGATCACCCAGGCAACCCTTATGACTGACCCCAGAGAAATGGGACAGATCTCAGCTGCCCTGCCAGCCTACAGGAAGGTGTCCTGACCCCAGAGCAGAGGCAGGGAATCTCACTCAAACTGGTTTTACAGGGCATGGAGCCCTCTCCTACCACGCAGAGAGTATTCATTGTTCAAAACACACCTGTAGGGGACAGTTACAGGTGTCTCCCTGGGCGTTGTTGCACAGAGGACAGTAGGAGTCGATGGTGTCTTCAAGTACCACAGGTTTCTTGGTGACCAAGTCTGCTTAGACTGGGCAGCTCCCCCATGTCCTCTCCGAGAGGGATTCCCAGCAAGGAGCTGATCCTGTGCATGGCTTTGTATCCGGATATCATCAGGGACACATTTCATTTCATATTTATAGCTAATCAGAATTTTATACAAATCCTCAGTTTATAAAAATCTTCTTTTTTAGAATTTCAAAGTTTATATTTTTTTTCCTCTTCAAGAAACAAAGCAGAATAATACAGTGATATTGTGGCATTTACAATTTTGTCTGAGTAGGAATTTTTACTCTCTGGTTGGCAGATGTCATTATAACAACAACATGATGCATTCCAATAGGTTGCTTCAACTGCTTCTGTTCATCTTCTACATGTTATTTTTTGAAATACCATTACAGGAATCAGTCACAGACCCTCAATGTTTATTTCAAGATGAATTACAATGTTATTCTTTGGAGAATTTTCTACTTCCCTCTCATGTCAGCTGTGGTGCCTGTTCCCCCTGCTGAAAGGGAGAAAGCTGTGCTGTGAAAACGTTGGATGGAGTTAGTCATTCAAACTGACTTTGCATTTCAAAATTTGTTTCAAAAGTATGCCTTAAACCAGATTTTTTTTCTTACTTTCAAACACTGGTGTGGAGTTTTTTTATGTATTTCATTATTAAAATCCAGTGTGAGTATATCCTTACTGACAGGTAAATAATATGAAATTGTCAGACATAAAAAATTAAATAAATTTGAAAATAAAATTACGATACTTTTAACAGGCAACTCATGCATTAAAAATCTGAATATTCTGAGTATATTACATGCAGAAACTTTCATCTCTATGCCTTTGACTTTGTAGGACTTTTTCCACTGCAAATTCCAAAGCAAATAAAGGAAAAATATAATTAAAATAACAACTGCCAGTAGAAAATTCTTTCGACAAAAATATTCGGCTGATCTGAATTTTCAGTATGTAATATCAGATGGTTTATTCGTTTGTTTGCCTTTAATGCCATTTTTTTCCCCAATGAAATTCCCACACTCTGGTAAGCCAAGAAAATGATCCCTGTAAAAAAACCCTTAAACATCAGACACCCCCTTAGTCCCAAAGCACCCAGAAGAAAAGTGATGCTCATTACTGATGTGAACTGTCTTGTGTTTTCTCCTCACACATTCAAGACCTGTCACAGAAGGAGGAGTGGTTCCTCCACATGTTACAAAAAGAGTTTTCTAAGCCCAAGAAGACCATTTGTGGTCTCCAAAGCATTGGGATGGGAAGGGTCAGTATGAGGCTGGACCACAGAGGGGTCCCCTCTGTCCTCCCCATCCCAGCCCTGCCCATTGTACCTTGGATGACCCAGAGTGAGGTGTGATGCCACCTGAGCTTGGCTCAGGGAAGAAGCTGTAATGGTCCCTCCATTAGCAGGAGGAATAGCTCAGTGGGAGAAAAAGCAAATGGGCTGTCAAGGAATGGGCTTTGAAGCTGGAAATGCTTTTGCAGCGTGAGTGCTCCATGGTGTGATAGCCAGGCAGGAGGGGAGCCAGCACGAAAAGTGCCCATTAAGGAATCAAAAGAGTGTGCAGCTCCTCACTTCTGTGATCCTGCCTTCAAAGACACCCTGTGAGCCTCCTCCTCTTCCGTAAGGCCATGCAGAGCATCACCCAGCATGTGTGGGCATTTCTGGGGCTGTGGGATGAGGCAGAGAGAGTGTGGGATGGGCAGAAAGGCAGGGCTCCAACCACCCCTCTGGGGGTTCCTTGCAGTTCCCAGCCCACTTACAAGATCAAGATTGATTTTTTATTTTTTGTTACATAGAGCCAAAGCCATACAGTTGATGAATTTGGTCCTAAGCCCATGGAATTGCACAGAAGAAGGTCTGGAAGGAGATCACTGGGGCTGCCCCAATTTCCCCATACCACCTTTGTCAGTCATTCAGGTCAAAGTGGTCCATGTCAGGCTGACTCAGCTTGGGTAGCAGCTGGGGTCAGCAGCACCTGAGGGATATTCCCTTGTGCCATCCCTGAACAAGTCCCACTGCAGTGCCATCCAGATGCTCTAGGAACAGGCTCCACCTAGACACGCTGTCCTGGTTTTGGCTGGGATAGAGTTAATTTTCTTTTTAGTGAGCAGCTGCATGGTATTTAACTGCTGCATGTACCTCAGCACTGCCTAAGAGCTCCTCCAGAAATGACAAAGCACAGCCTAAATATATTCCCCTAACTTCCTTTCAAGCCATTTTCAGGGTCTTAGAAATATTACAGTTTTACTAGTATCACCTTAACGCAATGAAGTTTTCAAGAAAAAGAGGTTAGAGCGCTTGAACAGCTCCGGGATTTAATACCACGGTGTTGCTGTCACTTGGCAGCACGAGGAACACACAGTTGCAGGAGCTAATAGGCTCATGGATGTGAGTGCACTTCCTCCACCTCAGTCATACAGGAGAAACGTTGGCTTTCGATCTCACAAAACAGTCTCTATTAGATAAGAGATCTGAGGGCATTACAGACAAGATTGCCACGTTGGAAAAAGCGTTGATGGTTTCTGTGAGGTCCGTTCACCAGCCAGCAGCTCTGCAGCGTGGGACAGAGGCACACATGGCCCTTCACCACTGCCTGCTTTTCAATACAAACATGAGTGCAAAAACCTCTTGGTGGAGTTGTAGACAACAGGCTGAACTGTTTGCCTTTGAATGATTAGCAGTCCTGAGGGAGCTGACGTGCTCACGTTCACCATGCAGTTGTGTCTGGTGCTCCCAGGGTGGGCTGTGGATGAGGGGAGTTGCTGCATCCTGCCGGGAGCCGGGTTGGCACCCAACCATCTGGGGTGGATTCTGCACCAGGGAGCCTCATATACTTTGCCTGAGAAGGTCTTTATTTCACTCCTTGGGTTTTCAGTGCAGAACTGCATTTATCCACCCACCTGCAGCCCCTTCACTGCAAACTTACCCTTGTACCAACCCGGACACCAGACTCTGCATCCGTTAGGCAGGAAGTGGAAACAACTCTCCTTACCCTACGCCAGCCAGAAAACATCAACCCTCAGTGCTGTTTAAAGCTAGAATATCAAATATCTTTGTTAACTAGCTGGGGACGTGTAGGTTAAAGGCTGACTGCAGAAAGTGCTCAGGACATTTGTATTCAGCATCTATAGGTACACACATCCTGAGGGTACTCAGTGAACATCGTTAAGTTGCTCCAAGACAATGAGACTAAATTTAAAGTGTGCATGGTTTATTGATACACTGTTCTAGGCTTTATTGTAGCCTTCTCTGCATTTTCCCCTGACTGGTTTTGTCTCCTTACAGTCCATACACAGATTTGACCCGAACTGGCACCAATGAAAGCCCGTGCGAGCAGTTAATAAATATTCTCATTCGCTACAGGCTGTTGCAAAGGCACTAATGATTCATGTCTTTTGAATAAAACATGTCACTACTGTCCATCTCGGATCATGGGTAATTACAGCCATCATTGTCACCATACAAATGCTCTTGTAGGGCAGTTCATGTATTGTGAAGGATGGCAGAGTTATATGAGGCTCAGCATTGATGTCAATACTTTCTCTGCAATTATAAAGCATATCAAATATTAAAATGCAATTAGAGTCATTAAAATTTTTTAGAAGAATGGCTTTCCACTTCCAGTCAATCAGACATGCTTTGGAAAATGAAGAATTGGGTGAGGATGGGAAACTTGAGTCACAAATTTGAGTTTCAGCAAATATTTTCTCATTGATAAAAATCATGTCTTTAAATTTGAAAAAAAGCCTTGTAGCTTCACAAGACTCTGCAAACATTCTGCCATTGCCATTTCATCAAAAAGGAATTATTTAGAAAGGAGTAAGTTCAATGTGTAGCATGTAATAGAGTTATGGTGACAGTCTTCCCATCACCTGGCTCAGCCTGGCCAAGCTCCAAATTAAATAATTGAGCTGCAGCATCCTTGGCTTCCCTGAGCACAGCAGCAGATGTCAAGGGAAAGGCTAAGGGAATAATGGCCCCATCCCATACATCTGAGCAGCTGAGTGGAGGGTGAGGGCTGAAAGCTAAAGGTTCAAAGGCACATACCCGTGTGAGTGCTCAGGCAGCCATCCTGAGACCCGCCTGCCTTTGGCATCCTGGCACTGTGCACATCAATGGACAAAACAGCAAAATAAATTGCTCTGAGCTGCTCACTGCAGACACAGCTCTCCCTGCTGCAGGGGCCAGAAGGCAATTTTCGCATCCCAGCCAAAAGGGTTCCTAAAGTCAAGCAGGATAAATCCATGCCTGGCCGTGTTTGAGAATGCGGGTCCAATGCCTGATCTGCAGCGGCATCTCACGCGAGGAGGCTGTGCCGGCCCTGGGGTAGCTCTGCCCTCTAAGCTGGGTGGCCCTGTCGGGGTGTCCCAGGGCTCTCTCCAGTCTGGCACAGCAGGACTGTGCCCACGGCTGTGTCTGGGGCTGCTTCTCACTGACCTCGAGACATCGGGGATCAGCCACTCTGTGAAAACTCAGCCCTGGGACTCACTACAGTTTCTCGCATTTTCATGCTTTATGAAACCTAATCTCCATCCTGAGGCAATCCCCACAGATGAGCAAGTGAAGATCCATGCTGAAGGAGACATCAAGTGCTGTGTGAGCCAGAAACCAAGTCAGTGCAGTCAGTGGTGGAAGAAGACGACCTTCACTGCCTGCACCATTAGGCCACTATTGACTTTCTATTTCTGTGCAATTTTTCACACAGCCAAGGAAGAGAAACGAGCAGAACCTGATTCCTCACGCTTTTAAAAAGAATCACAGACCTGTGACACTTGTTTTTCAGCAGCTACGTGGGAAGGGTGGGCTAACGATATGATATGTATCATCTGAAGTTCATTGCAAGTCCATCCAACATGTAGTGGCAGCTTTCATTAGGTTTTGCCATGAAGAAGCTTCACAGGAGACAGGAAAAGAAAGTGGGAAAATTATGAAATTTGACAGTGATTAAAAGTTTTATCTAACCCCTTCCTTTGGTACTAAGGAGCCATTAATCACACTGTGGATATGGATTTATGTAGTGCTCAGAAGTGACCATGAAAGAAATAATGCTGACTCTCCTGAAAAAAAAGAAAAATAAAAAATTACAAGGTTAAGGATCTTCTCTGAAGTGCTCTGGCCCTATCAGTCACCAGGAGAGTGCTGCTGCTTTCCTTGGGAAGGGAGGTGGGCTGGGGCCCGTGTGCCAGCAGCCCCATCGTGTCAGCCCATTGCAGCTCCAGGGGACCCTTCCCCTGCTGCTCCACTCACCTGGGTCTCACCTAACACACAGAAAATGACCTTCATGCTCACGGGGCTTTTTTTCCAACGTGTCTCTTACCTTGGGTTTGAGAGACATTTTTGTGCACTTAGAAGGAGAAGTTTTATCAAGGACAAACTTACCACAGTCTGCCTTTAACTAGACTTCATCCACGCCCTCGCAGTCCGGGTCGGTGTCTTCACAAGCACACGGTGTGCAGCGCCCTGCTGCAGGCTCATTCACAGGGACCAGCCTGAGAGATAAATGAAACCTCTCATCAGGGATAATCATTCTCATCTTTAAGAAATCCAGTGAAAGCTGAGGGCATGTGGAACCTGAGCGTGATGAATTGGGGGAAAAGTTTGTGTCAGCTAATTAAAGTCAGACACATACCCTGGAACATGACTGCTGTGTCGGTTTGGCAGTTGATTTAAAGCCATACCACAGATTATATACCCACTCTCTGGTTTTGGTGCATGAATTTAACAGAGACAGCTTGAAAAACTAGTTAATTAGACTCTCTTTCTACCTCTACCCACTTTTGCTATCAAAGGCTTCACACATATTGGACAAATGAACCACAAATTAACTATTGTTGTATAATCTCTGTAGACACTTTCATAGATATCAAAGTATTTTCCAGCTTATTCTGTCAAACTCAAACCCAGCTAATTCCAGTAAATTAATTTTCCAGGAAGCATACAAGTACAGATCATTGATAGTACTTGTTGTTTGGGTTTTTTTTAATATTAAAGTGAACATTAATTTGAGATAATTTCATGCTGATTACATTTTTCATTTTTAAAATAGATTAGCATTGGGGGCATAAAAATAATAAAGTTGCTGTTGCTTACAGACTCATCCAGCAGCACTTTATTTTGTGGTCTTACTAAGGGGGAAAACAAATCTCAGATGTACACAAATACCTGGATAGACTTGAAGTTTGTACTGAATGAAACAGTTTCCCCGAGAGAAGTCCCTAGTTCTGCAACAGTCATTATTTTACCTTGGTGTTTTTGAAAGTTGCTATGAAAAATGTTAAGAAGATAAAGTACCACTTAAACTGTGAATTGCCTCGTTTGGCTAACTTGAATTCTGAAATGATATTTTGCTTCTATAGTCCTCTTTTCAGTCTTTAATTCAGCTGAGATTGCTCACACTTTATGAACTCACACCAATATATTTCACAGACTATCTTTGGGGAAACAGACTTTTAGAGCTGCTGCCTTTTTACAACGTGTTTATGCCTCCTGTATTTGGATTTAATACAAAAATTTGGCGGGGGGGAGATACTACTGCCCTTATGGCAAGGATGAAAGAGCTTGCATTTCTGCTATTGGTGCATCCTGATACTCTGCCTGCAGAAAAACACTTCCAGGCTTTCACACAGCTACACAGAGTGTAGAACACTGGAGTGCAATTTGCATTTTTTTAATCATTCCCTGATCTGTTAATAGAAAAAATTAAATTCTTCTATAGACACCAATGAATGTAAACCTACGCTTGAAGATAAGTAAATATTTAGGGCCTTTCTGCACTGAGATGTTGGTAAACAGAAGTGTCTGGAGCACTGGGATGTGTGAGAAGCTTGGTTTGAGAATGCAAGGTAAGTCTGTATTTTCTCATCAACCTACAGACACACACTGGCACTGCCCTTCGGTAAAATTTTCAACAGAAATAAACTCTGACATTTGACCTGTGTTTCAAATTTGGGTGTCAGGTGAATTATGTGAATTCAGGCCATCCCTGAATCCAGGGAAATACAAGCTCAGCCATTGGCTCCAGTACCAATGTTAAAAAGTAGTGCTTCTAAAAGTGGGAGAGAAATATTTATGTGAGCAAATATCCAAAAGAAAATGAAACTGTGTCACAGGAAGCAAAGCCAGAAGGCTGGGAAAGCTGCTCAGCACTACAGTGTGCAATAACTTCTGGTAAGTAGAAGTTAAACTTCTAAAACCCATCTGAAACACAGTGAGTAGAAATGTCACCCACGGCATATTTGTGTGAGTGCTGCCACCCCTGCCAGGCCAGTGTGCATCCAGAGGAACTGGATCCAGAGGAGCTGGATCTGCATGGTGTCTCACTGATCAAAACCCTTTCCATGCCCCAGTGAGAGATCTGAGCCCCCCAAATCCCGAGCTGCCCAGGCCCCCTGCCCCTCTCCTCACTGGTGTTCACTGCAAGCACTAGAAGGAGATCTCATTAACACACAGCTAATGATGGCAGGCTCGTAGTAGGAAATCTAACTGGTCAATTAATACCAGAATTAATTTGTTCCTTTATATGATTCATCAGATGAATCACTAGACCTTTCAATTTACAATTCACCTTTCTGATTTATTTTGGTTTTGTCACACTGCCTATTAAAGGCAGTCCTGTTCCCTGCACACGCCAGGCTAAAAAAAATACATTACAAAAGCCTCAGCTGTTAAGTAGTAGCATGTTGATAATATGACTGAACAGAGCAGATGGGTTCCCACCACTGTGCGTGTTGGCCCAGGGCTCCTGGTAAATATAGAAGAGCGATTTCTGTCATCCTGTCAGGGGTATTTATATGCTGCCAGTCACCATCCTATCAAGGGCAGAGTAGTATTAGCATTCTCCCCCAGCATGGTTTTTTCTTGATCACTGAAAAGCTTTGCTGTGGCATGCCAAAAGAGTCATGTAAAATGTTAGACGATAAATAGCTTAAATAAATGTAGGGTAATGACCCATCCAGACATGCAACACTGGTCCTCTCTACCTTTCTCCTGCGGAAAGGCACAGGAGCAATCTGATCTTTCGAGGAAATACCTTCAGATATAGTGTTTATTGGAGAAAGATGGGGAATGACAGAAAGGACTACTGTAGAGAAGATAAACTGAAAGTTTTTACTTATTAAAGTATCACAGTAATACTATATTAAAACCAGGTAATCAGAAATACTTCTTTTCATCACAATCTTTTAGCTCTGATATCGCCCATGACCAGGTAACAGTGAATGCAAGAGGCCAGCAGAGAGTAAGGAGGACTAGAAATGCTGGAGCAATGAGGACAGTCCACACAGCATCTGTAGCTTACCAGAGATTTTTTTTCCTAACGAAAGAAAAAAAAAGAAAAAAAAAAANGAAAAAAAAAAAGAAACACCATCAGTTCCCTCTCCTTCTCTGAACAGCAATTTTGTCCTGCTCACAGCAAACTCTGGAAGGGCCTTTTTATTTACTTACCCTTGAAAGTAATTTCTCAGTACTTTTACTTTCATGGTATTTTTTGTGTTGGTGATATAATGAGCAGGAAAATAAATCCCCTCTTGGGTACAGAAAGATTTTTCAATAAAGCCTGGTAACCCTTGTATTTGGGAGCATCAAATTCTTTTTGGAACAGCAAGACCTATAAACTGTTTTCAATTTCGGTGACAGACATGTATAAAATCAGTGGCCCCTTATCGTTTCAGGCCTTCACTCTGCTGCACCTTCTTCCTAGGGCAAATGTTTATGAAATAAGCTTATCCTTATCTTCTGAAACAGGCTTGCTTGTTACAGGAATCTACTGCCTTTGCTTTTGATGACATCTTTCCACTGGTCCTAATGGAGAAACACAACTTCTGAAAGTTTATAACCTGCTCAGGCATGGCATCTCTGACAACCCACTTAATTCCTTCTCTCTTTTTTTTTTTTTTCCTTTTTTTTTAAACTTATTATAACTTTCCTGTGGTCTGGACTGATATTATATAAACCTGTCCAAAAGTACAATGCGATTAGAAAACTTTCTTTAACTTCAAGCCTGAATACCACTTATTTTTTTACTAACTGTTGCTCAGTTAGGATCTTATCCAGTTGAATTTGCCACACTGCCTTTCTTCTTCTGGGTTTTAGAAGCATCCGCTAGTTTCTACTAGTGAGACACTGATGCATCAGTGCACCTACATCTTCATTCCCCCGAAAAACACATTCCTCAACAAAACAAAATCCCAATGAAACAAAACCAAGCCCAATCAGGCAGGAAGACAGAGGAGGCTTGTATGGGCAGTGGAATACTAGTCTGTTCCTCTCCCCACTTCCCAGGAACCCTGAAAATAAACCCAGAGTGTTTCTAAAGAAGAACTCTTGGTGTTTTGAAAATATATGACGAAAAATCCCTTGATGTAAGACTGTTTGCTATGGGGAGACCAGCAAAATGCTGTGATTGATGTGAAGCATATGATTCAAAAGTGCCAGTGACATTGAGATACCACAGTATTTCCATGTGTGCCAGTGACAATACAGCCGCTCAAAGGTGATTTAACCTGAAACAAGAGCTGCCTGGGCATCAGTGGTGGCTGTGGGAGAGATCTGGGAACAGGTGTTTAGTAACAGTCAGTGAACACCTGAAAGTTGCTCTCCCCAGAGAATTGCTATCTGTGTTCACAGCTGCTACAACACCTTCTAGCTCCCCAGAGGGATATATTTATGGTCCCAATGGCAAAGAACTGTTGAATATAATCTATCTATTATCTGTCTGTCTATCTATCTGTCTGTCTGTCTGTCTGTCTATCATCTTTTTATCTATCTGCAAAGGACAGGTAAGGGAACAGGCAGGGCCATTTTTAATGGAAGCACTAGAATCCACATTCCTTCTTTGTAAAAGTGACAGCTTTTCATTGAAAGGGAGGGTGTCTTGTCATCCAGCACAACCCTCAGCTCATCAAAAAGGTAAAATATATTAGGCTGAGGGATCCAGCATGGAAAGACATCACAGGCTACTCATGGCAACACTAAAAGGCAGCAGGAGGGTGGCCCATGCCAAGCTGCTGCCTGTGAGCAGAGAGCATGGGGAGCTGAGCTGGCTGCAGGTGCAGATGTATCTGGCTCTGTGCAGCCCATGGCACTGCAAGACTTCCTGAGCCTCTGAACCTCTGAGACCTGTCAAAACCTGCTGCTCTAACACAATGAGCTCACTTGTATTGCAGCAGATGACTTTATTAAACCTACTAATGCACCACTGCCAGTAACCCTAAATGGAAGCAGATATCCTTTCCAGCCTTGCAGGTATCTGCTCTGGCTCAAAGATGGGACTGACCAAACACTTGTGGCATTTTTGAATAATCCTGTTCTAGTCTAGATCAGGACTGGGCAAACAAATCCTCTCTGTAACTGCACAGAGCAGGGCACAGGTTGATAACAGGAATGGTATGAGGGCTGATGCTTCAATCCTGCTTCCTGTGCCAGGCTCTCACAGCCTCGTGCTGCTGTAAGGGCATCTCTTGTGATGGGCAGGAATCAGAGCTCAGAAATATGTGCTAGCCCTTAACGAAGACTCACTGGCTCTTAAAACACGTTAGCATTTTGCTTTCAAAATACTTAAACTCAAAGCTGAATTCAGTATTTCTTGATCCACTATAATTGAATCTGCTCAGACACAGAAATTTTATGAGACTAATTGCCTACTGTCTCTGCTGGAAGTAAATATTAAAGGCAAGAATGATAAACATGGGCTGAGGAATGCTATGCAAATAATATGTATAATTACCAGTTAAACCCATGCATTCATAGTTTGTTAATCACTATGTGGGTTTAGATGGTATTCACAGAAAAGCAAAGGCAATATGACAGAAGACTGTGTTTTTGTCCCTCGTTGCAAATAAAAATTCATGAAGAAATATATTAACCTGTCTGTATCCTGTGTCTCATCATTGCAACACAAATGATAAAATTTCTTCTTTGTCAAATCCCAGCTGCTTTACTCTTCCCAGGGACTGCTTTTCTGGGAGTGCAGAGTAAGGCTTGGGTCCCTTGCTTTAAAGCAAATCTAATCCTACCAACAGTAACAAAATGAAGGCAATTCTGAGGACTTCTTAAAACCCCAAAGGGTTTACTGTTTATTTGCCTGCATAAAAAGATGATGAAGAATATACCTGAAGGAAAAAATACCATAAAGTGAAGACAGTCTGAGAAATAACCTTCATAACAGCATTGCTCAAGAGAAAAGACAAACCCTAAGTATCCCTGGTCCATTAGGATTAAATCCAGAAAGGGATCTGAGGTGAACGGAGAGATAACTGTGAAAGGTGGAAGGGCAAGGATTGAGTGGGCTGAACTGGGGCAGCTCTGAGCTGTGTCAGCTGCCCAAAGTTTCTGGAGATTCTTTCTTAGACAGAATATTTAGAAAAAGGGATTCATATAATCCTTTCCCTTTTCTTTTTCTTTCTCCCTCTTCTTCTCCTGTGGGGAAGTGTTTATAGAGCTGCTTGAGATCCTGGCCTATATTTCCAACCTCGTCTTGTTACAGGAGGTTTGGCTCAGCTCTTGACCTCTTCTCAGATGGACTGTGATTTCAGCTTCTGTCTTGACAACAGTACTTTTAAATAAGAAAACTTCCTTCCCGGCCAGTGTCCTACATTTCAGACTCCAGCACTGTCTCTCCATGGCTAACCTCGTGTAGCCGGCAGCAGCTCCTCTGCAGGCAGCACAGAAATGCTATTTTTGGCAGCCCAGGGTCCTTGCCTGCAGGACTGGGGCCCCTTCCCCAGTGCAGAGCGGAGCTGGGCTGCTGGGCCCGTAGCCCACTTGGCTGTCAGTGCTGCATTGCCATCGGCCCCTCTGTAACCGGGAGCAGTGAGCTGGAGCTCCTAAAAATACACGAAAGAAAACAAGGGGCTAATGCTGCTGACTTGTGCTCTGTGAGGATGCATTATTCATAGTGTACAGAGACAAGAGAGGGAGAGAAGATGCCTGGCAAAGCCCCCAGAATGGCTTATTTACCCCTGAGTAAAAACTTAGGTTTGTTGAGTAGACTCCATAAATTTAGGAGGACTCCTGAAATGTCCAGATGTTTCTGAGCAAATGAATAATGTTCTGTTTCTGAAAGCTTACTGAATCTTTTATCATTTTATGCACTATTTGCATGGGTAGGTCTTCTGAATGGTAAATAGCAACCTCTGGTGCTGCTACAGGTATCCAGCAAGGGAAGAGAGACAGACTTCCAGATCACCTGGAGTCCTGAGGATGTCCTAAGGGTGACTGTAGTGAAGACCATTATTCAATAGTCAGAAAATAAATACTGAATTAATGAGTTAAACCTCTCTTAGGAGTCTGAATGTGCTGTGCTGTAAGGAGAGGATGGCTGAGAATCACCAGCCATGTCCTCAGACACAGCTGCAGCAGTGAGGTGTTGCACTCGGGCAGCCAGACCTCCAAGAAGGATTTTGAAACCCAGGCAGAAATTGAGTTAGTTCTCTCTGTTGAACTTATGATGTGGGTTTTTTTTCAAATTGGAAATAATTTCTTCTCCATGGTAATTCTTTAGCAGTGCTGCTCCACTTAGACCAACTTAAACAGGAAGCAAAAGATTTCCTAATGAGAGTTCTGCCCCAGCAGGACAGCAGGACTAGATTTGTATCTTTACCTTGTTTATTGTCTGGAGGGTTTATGCTTTCATCTGATTATGCTCTCTCCTGTGAGATTCTGTTAATGCTTAAAACAGAAAATGTCACTAACCCTGAGACAGCTCACAGGACTAAGGTGCCTTTCGGATAGTGGTTTGCTATGTTTACTGTCTCTACTTAAACCAGCTGTGCATCTTCTCTGCCTATGTCTGTGCTGCTGGATTAGTGCCAGACATATGTATTTAATGAATAGACCCAGCGTCCATGACTTTATAATGGATGTTTAATTATTTTGTGTTTTTCCTTCCAGATTCTGGTTTCTCCTCTTCTTGCTTTTATTGCATACTGTTAAAGACTTAATTTACTTAAATTCTCAGGCTTTGTATGTGTGTGGTTTCTTTACTGATCAAAAATAGGGTCTATAATGATTCTGAGAGTGTGTATATATATATATATATATGCTTGTTCTCTTTGTATGTTCGTGCTTTTCTACAGCTACACCCACATGCATGCATATATATATGTATATGCATACATATCGCTGTGTGCAGTCAAAATGAGATTTATCTCACTTGTTAAAATCACCGACAGGCACCATAGTACTGCAACCTTGATACACTGGTCACATCTACAGTGACAGTAAATGTGAGTGACTCCAGCCAAGACTGAGCTGACTGCTCAGGACTGAGACCCCAGTAGCTGGTTATGAGCCTCTCTCCCCCCATTCCCCAGCTCTCCCTTTGCTCTCATGCTGCCAGCCTTGCACATCAACACGAGTAGCTACAAGCCTGGCTACAACCTAGCCCCAGGTTCAAATCATGCCCAAGGTGCAACGACAGCATTTGCTTTATTTTAAAGCATAGCTCCAAGAGGACAGGAGGGCATCAGCACGCATCCTTTGTGACTCCAATGGTGCAGTGGCATGGGAAGTGGCACAGAGTGGCACAGCTCCTTCACAGCTCCTTCTACCCTGACTTCAACCCAAAGCCTACCTCCCTAGCCAGACAGTAAACTCTGTGGAAACAGGTATTGCTTGTCACATCAACATCTTGCTGCCATGAGACAAATGAACATTCACAGGACATGAAGAGAAAGTCACAGATCCAAAGGGCAGAAGAGATGCCCAGGGCAGATTTTTGAGGAGGCGCAGCTGGGTGACTTAGCAGTCACTCAGGGAAAAGAGCACATGGGCTGGACACGCTGTTTACACACTGTTCACACATGTCACACTGACAAGCTGTCAGGTAAAACCCAGAAACCAGCCTGGGAGGAGAGGCAGGACCTGAAGCCTCTCTTGCCAGCTCAGCTTCATCTTCACCACATCACCACTGACACCTCTCCCCACTTCATGCAATAATGTACCATTGCCAGGATATCTGTCATTTTTATCAGTTCCTATGGCTCAGCTGCTCAAAACTTCCTGCTAGTGTCATTTAGCCTTTCTTGTCTCATAGATAGCTCCTAGCTGCTAATATATACTAACAATTTTCACAGTCGCCTGCTTTCCATCTGTTACAGCTTCACTGCTGCTTTTTTTCTAACTTCCTCTATGATCTCAGCTTGCTTTTGTTGAAGTTACACACTTTTTCATCCTTACTGTGAATTTTTAGCTTTTTGGACATCAAATAAAATGTCTCTAAACAGTTTTCAGTTCTCAATCACATTTCCCTCAATTTCAGTTCCTTTTCCCAGATGATTTGATTCGTAACAGCTTTCAGGCTGGTGACAGTGGTGTTTCAGAGGTACACACACTGGGTTTCAGAGGCTGGCTGGCGTTTTTCCACGGTATCAAATGGATGTAATGCAGTCATGCTGTCTTGAACTTGAGTGTATATTAACTTCCAACCCTGTGGTCAATCCTTTAGCTGCAAATGTTGCACTCCTAGAACACTGGGAGCAACACCTTTGGAGTGACAAAATGTCATTTATAATTTCCAAAAGTTCTGACATTTATGTATTATGATGTGAGTCCCCCAGCAGCTGTCACTCACTTGGCAGCCTGCCCGAGACCTCCCTGGTACAGACGTGGAGAAGGAGCTGATGTTCTCAGGTTCTTGTGTGATTTGCCTGTCTTTAGCAGGCACCAGGTAATACCTGATCTTGCATGTTATTCCTTAGGCCCATGATCCATGTGCTCCAGTGTTTGACTCACATCTGTGTAACACCATGTTTGCTCAAGCATGTGCTGCTCTCTGGTTTTTATTCAGCTGATGCTACCCAGGTCATCAGAACCACTCTGTAGGATTGAACCTTTTGGATTTCAGCTGAAGGTCAAATATCTGTTCATACTTTACCAGCTCCAGTTCTTTGTGTTCAATCACCAGATGTGTAGCACCTGTGACTCACAATAAAAACAATTCTTCTCTTTCCCTCCCTTGGTTGCTTGGCCTCAAGTGGAGTCAATTCAAACTTTTAATTCATCCCATCTCCAAAATCTTCCCATC
The DNA here is from genome assembly GCA_013396755.1 of Sclerurus mexicanus. NCBI lineage: Eukaryota > Metazoa > Chordata > Aves > Passeriformes > Furnariidae > Sclerurus > Sclerurus mexicanus. The sequence goes on along the minus strand of VWZF01003891.1, from coordinate 1,971,172 downwards.
CTCAAGGGCAGAAGGTATTTCAGACTTGCCTGGGGACATTTTGCATTCGGGATTGTGGCTCTCAGGGAACATCTCAAGGGGAGCATCCCCAGGTGGCCCAGTGTTCAGAATCCGCACACCTGACGTTCTTTACGCCTGAGTGAAGAGCTGCAGCCCCTGGGGGGTTTCTTCTGTCATCACTAAGTAGGAAGGCAAGTCATGTCAAGCAGACTAGAAGAGCCAATTACAGTGTCATGATCAATGGCAGGTCACCTAATGCCTTGGATTACACCAATGATACAGGAATAGGTAGAAGAGAAGCACTGAGGACTTTGTAGCACTCAGTAGAACTCCTGCACCTTTTTTATTAAGATGATAAAAGAAATGAGGTGTTACGTGGGAAGGGTAGGTGCTGAAACTGGCAAGAAAAGCATCAACTACTTTACCAGTACCTGTGGTTCTGAGCGGTGGGTTTGGGTGTGTAGAGAAAAAGGATCACTTAAGAGATCACGTTTATAATGGCACTGAGGAGCCTTCAAAGATAAATGGCAGATATCTGATTTCCTACAGATTGCTGATTTCCTAAGACAGATTTCACTCTAAGGCAGTGAAAACAAAATTTTCATAGTCAGAGAATTTTTTTACTGAAGTGCAAATTGAAACAGCTAAATGGTGTTTATGCATGTGTATGCATATAAATATGTATCAGCTTCCCTTCCTCACTTGACATGATTGCAAAAGAAATTCCCATTCTGACTTTTCACACCCACATGAGTACAGGAAGAAGGAATTTAAAGGTTGCTTAAATTTATGTATCCACTGTGAAATTCCTGAGTACTGAAAAGTACATTTGGTTGAAGAGATATGAGTGCTATGTAATTTACTGTTTGAGGGCTTCCAACTGAAATGTTACTGTACATCGTGTAACACTTTGCATTGAGTGGGAGTTCACCTTGCTTATCTCTGGCCAAAAGTTTGCAGTGTTATTCTCTGTGCAACAGCTACCCTTTCCAATGGAATCAGGAGCATTTAGCTGGTATTATAAAAAAGCTAATTAGTGCCCCAAACTCCGTAAAACAAGCATGGAGGATCTTCCTGCCTTCAACAGACATGAATGTGATTGTTTGCAGTTAATATTGATAGTACTGCTGTGGGCAATAGATCTGCAGGGGATATCCCTGTTCCATGGACAGACACACTTCGTGCTGAGCTTCCTGGAGCTGGTCCTGCCTCCTCCTGAGCCTCTGCCTGTGTTGCTCTTAGACACAGCACAGATGGGTGAAGGCTCAGGAGATAAAAGCATGGCTTCTATAGAGCAGCCTTGTGCCTTTCACAGGAACAGGCTTCAAAAACCGAATTTACCTGTTCTGGCTTCTCTGGGCCCCTGCCTGGTCCAGCCCTGCCTGCGGGAATGCTGGGACTAGTGGAAGAAATATTGGAGGCTGAGCCTGAATTCAAGGACAGGGATACTCACAAAGGATTTCCACATCATGCAGATTACACACACCAAATTGAATTTGATTTCCTTGCTGGTTGGCACAGTTGGCTTATTGTTGTGAATGTGTAACTGTAAATAAATAAACACATTTTCCTTATGTTTTTTTGTGGATAAATGTCATAAATTTGACTTTTCTGTCTCAGAGGGCAAGCCCCACAGATGATTATACATTAAAAAAAATATATTTCAAAGAAATTGTTTCATGGCTCCAGCGCTCACTGATTTAATAAGTTACTCAAAAGCTGCAGTCACTATTTGAATTGCTTTCATGCTATCAGCTTTTTCAAGAGAACTTTTAGCCAGCAAAACAACAGACTTCATTTGCCACAAGCCTGGTAAACAGAATGAAAGGATTAAGAAGAAAGAGAAAACATTAAGGATGACATTGCAGCAGCTATGCGTCCCCTGCATTCACCAGTGCCAGTTGTCAGGCCAGCTCTTCCTACTTTAAATTAAAAATATGTTCGGTTTCAGAATAATCTAATTCCCCAGAATGCATGCACTGGAAAATCTAAGCTGGATTTTTTTCAAAAGGATAAAAGTCAGAGAGTCAAAGCAACTAAAGAATAATAAAGGAGTCATATTCAGGCAGCCCAAAATCTACCAGGTCACCATGTCCAGGGCTGCTCGTTGACCAGCTCCACGTCTGTAAAACACAGACAGTATGAAGCTCTGAGGCCTCGGTGGAATTTATTTCAACCCTATGTCCAAATATTGTCATTAGCAGGAATGTCAATATTGAGATAAATTGATACCTATTTCCAAACAACTGTGCAAACACTTGTGTACAAACAATGTCAGCCAGAGCCTGTTACCTATTTTGGCATGTGGGAATTGTGTACCCAGACAAGCCAGGGACAGATATCCTGGTGACTCTTGGATTGGGTCAGTCTCATCGGTGCTGTTGCCTTCCCAGCCTGATCCTGGAAAAATTGACCTTCATGAGCATCAGAGAACACTGTGATTCAGAAAGTGTGCAGTGCTGTAATAAACTTAATCTTTATTAGCTAGTGCATGTTGAGCAAAGTTTGCAGTAATTGTACCTTGACTCGATAGATTAAAAAAGCATAAAATCACTTTACATTTGCCCTTGATGGAGGGTGTAAAGGAATAGGTAGAATCTACATATGAAGAATTTAGTACTGTTTATGAAAGCGAAAAGCTGACTTCAAGGAAAGGTTAGCAAAGATAAGGAACATCCAGATGTGTCCTCAGAGGTTCTTAGATCTGTAGCTGATACCATGCATCATGAGATTAAGTCAAAATCACTGGGTTTGATGAGCCACCTTAGAAATTGGCATGCCAATTTGCAGAAAATTTAGAAAGCCCCACTCTGCTGGGATAGAAACCTGTAAAGGAGGAGTGTAAGTACCTTGTCCCAGCACCAGTCACATTATCAGCCCAGGCCTCTATGATTACTGGCAGGGCAGTCAGCTCTTGCTTTTGTCAGAGATGGGGAGGTCTTGTTCAAGGAATTGTTCCTGATTGCTGTGAGTAATGTGTTTTCTCCAAGCTTCATCTTGCAACAACTGCCCCATAAATCATGTTCAAGAGAAAATGTTTAGAAAAGCAACTAAAAGCTGCACCACTTCAGCCTTTTCCTAACCATTGACAAAGATCTGTAAATGTGCAGCACAATTAAAAATGCTGTATCTTCAAATTAATTATCTGGGAGTGGTCACTAGTTTTGGTAAGCATTGTAAGCAAAGGTGAAGTAGTCAACTTTTTCTACTTTGTTTGCATCAGATCACACCCCGCTGCAACTGCTCATGTGTCTGTGAATAAATATGTGATGAAGTCACAGCAGTCAATGTAACAGTAAAATACAGAGCAGGAGTTGAGAAGTTCATGTGCTGGAAAACTGAATGGCTTGAGGACCAGTGACAGTAAACAGGGATATTTATATTAGAGCAACATGACTGCTCTGATTTTATTGATATGAAAACAGGAATAGCAATAGAACATATTGACTTCCATTAATTATCAGGAATCCCTTTTTGCTAGCACTGAGCTATCTTTTTATTATTGGAAGAGTGGGCTGACCGCACTTCTGTTCATGTTTTTGTTGTGCTTGCTTGGGGTGGTGTCCTAGTTTTGGCTGGCATGGAGTTAATCTACCTCTCAGTAGGTGGTACAGTGCTGTGTTTGGATTCAGTAGGAAAATTACGTTGGTAACACATTGATGGTCTGGTAGTTGCTCAGCAGTGCTTACCCTGGTCAAGGATTGTTCAGTGGTTCGTGCTCTGCCAGTGAGCTGATGCACAAGCTGGGAGGGAGCACAGCCAGGACAGCTGACCTGACCTGGCCAAAGGGGTATTCCATACCATGCAACGTCATGCCCGGCATGTAAACTGGGGGAGTTACCCAAAAGGGGCTGAGCACTGCTGGGGGACGGGCTGGGCATCGGTCAGCAGGTGGTGAGAAACTGTATTTGCATCATGTTGCTTGGGTTTTATATCTCTTCCTCTCACTTCTATTACAATTATTATTACTGTTAGTATTATATTTTATTTTGTTTCAATTAGTAAACTATTCCTAACTCAACCCACGAGTTTTACTTCTTTTCCCCCTATTCTCCTCCCCATCCCACTTGTGAGGAGGGAGGGAGTGAGTGGTCCTAAGTTCCCAAATAAGGTTAAACCACGACAAAAGGGTTTTGAAATAACCTGTGACACTCACATCCTGCTCTGCTTTGCTTTTCTCTGTAGCTACACAGCTCTGTTGTAACTCTCCTTCTGGAAAAAGTCACAGGGGTTAAATTTTGTTATGAACTTATCTTCAAACATATCAGCCTTCTTTTTAATCCTGGCTCTTCAACAAGCCTTTCCTAAGTCTTCATGTTAGAATCAAGGATCTGACTGTAGCAAGAAAGCCTAATAAACATTAACATTTGGCCTTCTTATATGATAACCACTTCTCAATTGTCAGTGATTCTCACTAGTATTTCAAGGACACAAAAGTCCTTTTCTGTGTTGAAAACAGCTTCTGAATCTGTGCACTAAAACATCATTATCAGACAGCTGTATTTCCTTCACATTTATAATGAACATATCAGAGACCTAATTGCTTTAAGGCAAGGAAAGTAACCAATTCCACACTGCCAAAATTTTGGTCTTTTTAAAAGTAGTAATGGATCGTATCAGAAAAAGACCCATTTTGTCTTCTCAAAAAAAACCCCAAAAACCCCCTCAAATAAGCACACGAACAAATAGGTGAAAAAAAAAATCAACTACCAAAAAATCTAAAGCAAATCCTATTAGCTCAGCTTTATCCTGTGATTCAAATGATCAGGAACAACAACAAAACACATCTTCTGATCTATACCTCCCTGGCTGTGCTAATTAATAGTGGCCTGAGGCAATATTTATTTCTTAGCTCATGAGATAATAGGTTATTGATTGATCTGGGAGCTAATAGCCAAGGTTATGTCTCACATAAGAAGTGATTGTGTGGATTGAAGTTCATCATTGATCCTGTTTCCACACACTCAGGGGGATCATACATTTAACTGTCACACAAATAAGAACAAAAGACCCTTAATGATATTTATTGACTTCTAAAGATGTGATTCCTCACTTGTACCCACCACCAGTCACCATGGTCAGCCCATGGCTTGCCACTGACTTAGGTCTAGTATTTTCAGTGGATCTTCCGTGCCACAAGCAGGAAAAGAGGATGAGCTGAAGTGCTGGAGTCATCTGCTTTTGCAAGGATAAAGATGTTCTGGATTTCACTCCCTGTTCATCTTGTGGCATTGTCATCTCGTCAGAGCACAGATACTCAGAAACCATGAGATGAAAGAAATATCCAAAGCAGTATTTTGAAGGACTAGAAAAGGTTTGGAAGAAATTAAAATCAGAAACTAATGGAGCCAGAAGTGCAACATGGAATTGAATGCAAATATTGAACGGCGAGCACATGATTGGAACTGCAGAACTGAGAGCAGCTGAGAACATCCATTCTAATGAAAGCTTCAGGATTATAAAACCTGGTCTCACTGCAGAATATTTGGTGAAAAACACTAGTTTCAGTTCTACCACTTTGGCTGTTCCACGTCTTAACATACAGACCCAAAAACCTTACTGAAATGTTATTTCTGAAATGTGTTTCACACACGTGGAGGTTTCAATGCTTTGATATACTTCTGCAAGATCATTCGAGTTCCTGTGAATTGGGATATTCTGAACGGGAAATGGTCTGGCAAAAAGGGAACGAAAGACCAAAATAAAAGGAAATGGAATACATTGAAATATCTTTGTTTAGATGGAACCCAGAATTAAAATGAATATTTTATATCAAAACATTTTGCACTGCTCTAATAGCTGACAGAAGCAGTTCCTCCACTATTCATTCCTCTACCCATTCTTACCTGTACCTGTATATTACATCAGTTTACTCTCTTTCGGGAGTCATCTGGAGTCTAATACTGAAAACCAAGTGCAGAAAATTGCCTAACTCTCTCTTGCAATTTCTCTTAGTATTACTTGGAAACACCATCCATTTTTTTTCCTGGTCATTGATTTTCTCAGTCGTGTAGGTCATTTTCAGACAATTCTAGCTGGCTCTGCCTGGTGCCATGTGTGGAGCCATAGCTAACACAGGCACTTTGAAAAGCCTTTTTGAGACTGTTCTCACTAATTGTTTTTAAACTGCCAGAGGAGTGTGGGAATTAATTTCACTTTCCAGTTTCCCCAAGCCTTTGTCCTTTTCTAAGCTTTAACTGAACTTCTCTTTTTCAGGTGCTTGCCTAACTCAGGATTTCCTAGTTTGCCTGTTCACCTCCATTTAATTTTCAGGGAAGACGCTGCTTATGAATGTACATAATGGGAAACTAAAAAGCTATTAATTTATTTGGCACAAAAGCATTTCAGAACACTGAACAGTGCTGCTCAGTGGCACAAGCACCTTGTTTTTATTAAGCCATGATGTGGGGAAAACATCAAATCCAAGGAAGAGCATTAAAAAGCTGATTTGCCTTAAGGTACACAAGCTCCTGAAAAACCTGGTATTTTCTTCTCTTTCAACTATTACAGAGAAATAGCATTTTTATTTTCTCATTTATGTCAGTTACGATAGCTGATGATATATTATTACATGACCCAGAGCCAGTCTCATCCCGTGTTAACATTACCTTCTCTTCTTTATGTCTATTACTGCTTTTCTGACTATTTTGTGCCACCCAAACCATTTCAGATACAGTTTCAATTACAGAAAATAATAGGATTCTTGAGGAAGTGTAAATTCATCAAGTATTTTAGCACTGCTGTCCTGCCCGGCAGTAGCTGAAGGACCTGTCTGCATTTCCAGGGAAGGAGCTGGAGCTGCACATCCGCCTTCCCCCCTGCAGCCTTCAAGGCTTTTGTGCAAGGCTAACAGGCTAAATATTGTCTACACACACGGGAGAGAGTATGACTTGCTGTTTAATTGTGCACACTCAACGTAAGTGCTCATTAAGGGACAATGTCTGCTTTCATTTCCTCTGAATTCAGTACCAATCCAACAGCAGATGCAAGATCAAATCCCAAGCCCAGCTATGGAATATCTGTTGTATTAGATCGTATTTTGCAGCTCAGGTTTGAGCAGATCGTGCTAATTAATGAAGAATTTCCAAGTGGATTTCAATGATTTCAACAAAGCCAATGCTTTGGGGGAAAATACTCTGCAGTGTGGAAAGAAATTAGTTCTATTTTGTCCAGTATTTAATTGAAATGATATACAGTGACTATTTGTTACTTGCCATGCTGTAGTCTGCCTATCGATTCTCTCTGCAGAACTCCAAGGCTGCGACTTTTTAACACTGAGGATCTTCTTATGAGCCTCCTTTTGGGTTTCTAATAATAAATTTAAAAATTCCCTTTTTGCTTTGGGATCTAGATTTAAATGAACTAACGTCATAAAAGAAATTTGCTCTGAAACAGATGAGCTTAATTTAATTTAAGATTAAAAAAAAATCCTGCACTGAATTTCATGATTGGGTGCAAAGACATGTGTCAGCACAAAGTCACTGGGATCTATTCAGGGATGCATGGAAAATGTAAGACTATTTCCATGAGTGCTTACGTTGCTAATAGACCTCTTAAAAATAGTATAATTGAGATTGAGGTTTGTATCTGAACATATTGTACTATTTATCATTGGCAGCTGCACCTGTTTTCCACATTAATCTTCTCTGAGAACACGCACCAAAGAACTGAAGGTTCAGAGCTGAGGCTGATGCTTTTCCCAGAGGCTGCAGGAGAGCCCTCATGTCCCTCGGATCCCTGGATCCCTGTCCAGCTCAGGGGCACTCAGGGACACCGCAGGGTCTGTGATGCCTGTGGTGTTTAAAGGAGAGGAGTTATTCCTCTTTTTTTTTCCCCAAGGATTGCATCTGATACATGCTGAGCAAAGCACTCACAGAGGCACTGGAAATGAAACAGCCAGGAAGTCCCACTCTTCCCCCTGCTCCTTGCTGTGGCAATAACAACTGCCCCAGGCATTTTGTTGCTGCTGATGACTAACCTGGTGCTGGGCCAGCCCTGTTGTGCAAGTCAAGCTGGCATTGGAGGAGAGGAGACCTCGCACATCTTTCCTCCCAGTTCTGCCTGAAAACCAGGAAGGCAGTGCTCTGGCTTTGCCTTGCACAGCTATGAAAGAAGAATGTAGAGGCTGGTATTTAAAAAAACCCCAAGAAACCAAAGAATCATTACCTTAACTTGCAGTTCCTACTTACTGCAACTTCAATATGTTCCTATACAACCACCATGACTTTTGACCAGCTTCTCTTGGCTTCATCGCTGGGTTTATTTGGGGTTTACAAGCACCCAAGAATGAGGTAGGTGAGTGATGTGCCAAATCTTTGCTTAAATCCAGCCTTATCCTCCCAGCTGGAACAAGAGCAGTAGGGTACCTGCACGCTCCAGAGAGTGCCAAGACTTGTCAGGATGTTAAAAACTTTCTCTAAGGAAAGCGAAATTGCCCAAATGCAAAGATCCTCAGAGTCTTCACAGAGCATGAGAACAGTCAGGATGAGAGATGTGATTTGGTACCAGCCAGCTGCATTAGCAGGTATTATTCTCATTTCAATTTCATGTTTTTCTAAAGGAAAGGCTCATCTTTTGAGGCCTTAAATCATTGAAAAAAATCTATGTTTACAGAGGAAAAATGTACCATGCAGAGGTAAAATATATTAGATAATAAAACAGGAAAAGATCAGACTCTGCTAAAAAGGAAAACAATTATTTTTTTCAGTAAGCAACATATTTCTGTAAATAATGCATTAGCTGCTTTTCATTTTCCAAATTAGATTCTATTATTGTCAACTTGATATCAGTCAGTACAGCTTGGATATTTTTAAATACTTATAATCACGAACCTAAAAGATGTTGGCATGGTAAGAAGCTTAACAGCAATAAAAAGAATGTAAGTGGAAAGGTAGAACAGAGGAGAAGCAATAATGCTTTTTATGATACTAATCTAATTTTAAAATAGCTTCTCATTTCTATGCAAAAAGGTATTTGCAATGGTGCTTCCCACACACCTGCAGGGCCATGGAGCAGGATGAGCCCTGTGGGAAGGACAGGGGAGCCCTCGGCCTCTGCAGCAGCCTGGAGGCACCCTGGGCTTGGTATCTAAAATGTGCTGATATTCTCATGTGGAAAAAAAGGGAAATCTAATTCTGGCAAAATTCAAGAGAATAAGTTTGCTGAGGCACAAATTAACAAATACTGGAGGATGTAAGAGCCAGCACTGCTGTGCCACCTCCTGCCCAGTCACTCCAACACCTCACTGACTTTGCCACCTCCTTCCAGGTTTTCCTGCCTGTCCCCATCCAATCTGTCTTTCTTTTTGGTTGAAAGTCCAGCACAAGACAGCCATGAGCTCAGCTGGAGAGTCCCTGCACCCTAAACAATTAAATGTACATATTAGAATCCCCCTGCTTTGTTTTGGTAATATCACAAGAGTTTTCATTACATTATACTTTTTTATAATTAATGACCTTACATTATTTATTTACCTCATGTGAACATGTGATTATTGTCCATCAGAAGTTATTCAATAAAATTATTAAAGAATCCTCTTCTTATAAGGAAACCATAATATTCTATACTTTTATTTTAACATTGCTACAGCAATTCCTGAATGAATACATCACAATGAAGCAGCAAGTAAAAATTGCCAAGTGTATTGGCATAAACACTAAGAATTTAAAAAAAAAAAAAAGAGAAGAAAAAAAGACTTTAAAAGTTTGGAATCAACCTTACAAGGTTGGATAAATTCTCAGGACTTAATTTAAGAAAGGGGGAATGATAATAAAACACATAGCTGATTTTGCTAAGGATAAGGGAATTTTGCAGTCTAAGAGACACTCAAGTAACTATGATGACAAGCAGACAACATCTTTCTACAATCTTTTCTAAAAAATACCCACAGAGGTGAGCTCTCTGTCAGACTGAGGACAGTTTCCCATATCACAATGATTTTGTGTCTCCAGAAAGACTGACATTCTCCAGAGAAGTGCTTGTGTCCTGCTGTGCAGAATAGATCGTTTTGACCACAGTAATCTCTTCATAAAAAAAAGTACTCCATTCACAAAGGAATGTTTATGAGTGATACACTTCCTCCTACCATTTGTAACTAAAGGCTACACCTTTCCAACTGCATTTCACAGCTTGCAGGTAAAATATGCTGCTTTATTTCATGACATGATTTACCATTTGTAGCAAAAATAAATGTATATATAAACATCATTAATATTGAATGCTTACTTGGACATTGCACTAACACAAGCTTGTTAGGTTTTACACATACACTTTTTTTTTTATCTTTCTCTGAAATATCACAAGTCCTGAATTCAGGTGCTGTCACGGTTCACTAACTCAATGGGCAATGTATACAATTTCAAAGTTCTTTCCAAGCTCCCAGATACCTGCAATCCTTTGTACCTGTAGAGTGACATCAGCATGATCCAGGGGCTTTTGCTGACTTACTTCAAAGAATATTTTATTCCTAGGCCACTAGAACAATCTCCTGCCCTGGTGTCTCTTGCTTCAGGGCAAGGACAGCTGCAGAAGTGCTGCCAGGGGTTACTAAGTCTGCCACCTACAAAAGCCTCTCTTATATCCCTGTTTCTCTCAGTTGATCATCCCCCTTGCAATGCACTGGGCACATCCATAATTCGCTCAGAATGCTTTTATACCCACAGTGTCACCTGGGACTCATTTGGGGGAGCAGGATTTACCATGTAGGACATCAGTCAGATCAAAGAGAGCTCCTGTGGTGGGGGGCATGATACCCTGCTTTGTCCATGGGAGTAAGCAGAAAACCTTGTTTTTACAGGTTCGTGAAAGTCCTTTTCTGGACAGTGTTCATGGTGCAAACACACCAAAAAAAAGTCTTATGTTAGGTAAAGAAAACAAAATACTACTTTTGACATTCACTGTAGTAAAATCTGGAAACAGCAATACATATATTTGATCTGCTCCTGCCCCTGATAGAAAGGGTTATTGCTGCTGAACTGGGCTGGCTCTGTGCTCCTGGGTAGATCCAGGCTCAGAAGGCACCAACAGTCTGGTGCCACCCCACCACAGTCATATTTCTCCAGCTAAATTATCTACTCCACGGACTGTGTCAAGAGCAAAACTGGAGTCACCATTTCCATTCAAGTACTGTACTTGCTTAAAGGCACAACACGATTAGTTCACTGTCACATACAATTAGTTACCACCATGTTGGCAAATACTGCGATGCTTTTTTTCTTTAGCTTATGTGCAGCTAATTGGACCTTGATCCTGGAGAGCTGTACCAGAGGCATTTCTGCTGCAAGGAGATGCTCCTTTCTGCCTCCACTGAGGGTCAAAGGAGGGGAGGGCATTTTCAACAGAAACTTAGAGGACACTTGTGACATCTCAAATTAAGGAAGGATTATGTGATCAGGACTGAAAAAACGTATCAGGGTCCAATTTCTTGGGACTTTCTTAATGACTTTGAAGCATTTTTTCTCCCTTATCTGCAGTGAAGTCCTGCTCTTCCCTTGGCCTCACAGGACCAAAGTGCATGGATTACTGACAACATCAGACCAGCTTTTTCCCCCTAAGAATCAATTAATGCACATGCCAAGGAGTTAAGGTTTTCTTTCAGCTGTTGCAAATGTTCATCACGTGTGAGCACTCATAAACTTCTCTCAGGATTGCCTTAGCTGCAAAATCCCCATGGCATTGCCCCCTAATGGAACTCATATGAATAAATTACCTATATGGTAATGTAATACAGACCTTATTTGACCTCACCCTATTAAGATAATATTGTGATGCTATTATCATAATAGCACTATGGTCATGTTGTTATCACCATGTAACAGCAGACAATTACTACCTGTTAAAACCTGCCAAGTTAACCTTACAGTGCTCATTAAAATAACTGTGAAATGTGCATTTCTCTGCTAAGGTGGCCTCACCTGAGTACAGAGGAGGTGCACACAGGCATTTCTCTATATTAACAACAGGAATCGTGAATTCAGCTTTGGGTAGAGGAGGAAAGAGCAGCAACTGCAAGCAAAGGGGATGGTGCAGTACTGCCATGGGGATGGAGGGATCAGACATATGCCATAAACCAGTGAGTCCATCAGTAAGATCAGTGCAATGTTAGGCTTAGTGATGTGGCCAAGGCAGAGAAATGAAGGACGAGCATGACAGCCTGGTTGTGGGAGAGGCCCCTGCAGATGTGCTCACTATGGAGGTGCAGCTGCAAATTCTAACAAAAATGTGGGATATGATTCAACAAATGCATGATTAAACACCAATTTAATAACCAAAGAGTATTTGGGTTGCTTTTCAAGGTGTAGTGTCAGCTCATCAGAGCTGGATTGCATTGCTGTATGGTGCCTTGCTCACCCTGAACAGCACAGCACAGAAGGGCTCCTGATGGAATTCCACTGAGCATTCATCTGCCTTGCAGTAAAAAAACTGGACTGGTTTTATTCTTTCCTGAAATGTACTTGCCCCATTTCTTGACAGACTCTAACCTATGTTCTTTGTCTTCTGCACCACAGGCAATAAAAAGATTTGCCAAGATTCTAACAGGAAAACAGGAATTTCTGTTTCTTATTATTTTCAGCTCTCCTGTACAACTCCTACTGCAAGGGCCACTTTAAACCTGTCCTGGAAACAGTTTGTCACAGGCTGGCAGTGGTGCAGCAATACAGGCAGGTGCCACAAGTAGAGCCCATCATGCTTCAGCTGCTGGCAAGGACTCAATACAACATGAGAGTGGGGAGAGAAAACTGTTTAGAAACAGTATTGCTGGATAAAAACCTTTTTTCCCAGGGTGAACAACCACTTTTTGACTTGCAGAGGGCTCTGTCAGTGTTGTGAGGGTGCAGATGTCTCCTGAAACACTCCACAGTCTATCTTTTGTCTTTCAACACTTCATTCCAAGTGGAGATTGACAGTGCCTTGCTGATGCTGGGGAGGTCCTCTCTGCAGCACCTTTCTGCCTAAATGCAGAAATGGTTTTGTCATGCTGAATAAAAGCCTGCCGAGCCTTCCTGAGGAATCCCAAGTTGGGGGATATGACCCAAATAAATGTTCTCTGGAAAATGTATTCTGGCAGAAGACTCAGCACATTGTGCAGATGACAAATTGCACCCAATTTTCTGTTTTAGCTGCCTGATTTTTAGTGCTGAAGCTGTTGATTGCTTCAACTACCTCAATTCAGAGAAACATTTTCCATGCAAAAAGAAAATTAATAGTTGCAAGCATTTAAAGAGTGCTGAAACACAATGGTTGTTTTTTATTCCATGCTCCACTGCTCAGTTTCCTACTATTGCCTGATATTAGTGACATGAGACCTGATTTCACAAGGGTTTATGTGTGAAGAAAGCTCAGAAGTTTTGGTGCATCTTCTATTCTGAGCTGGGTAAATGAAATAAAGGTGATCATGACACAAATCTGTGAGAGCCTCTTTGCCTATGATACCTACGGGATCATGACTTATTTGGATCTCCTCTTCTGTTATCCCTGCCACTGTTTGAAAATTCCATAGGATTTCAGAAATGGTATTTACTGTAGCTTTTTTTTCAGAGTCTATTGTTCCCTAAGTGGCCAGAGAGCTGGTGCTTGGAGGGTCAGAGCACAAGCACATTCTTACTGTGTTGTGGCCCTGATGTGTTGAGCCCAGAGCTATCTCATACCCTTCCGCAATACTAATTTTAACAACAATTAAACATCTGGGAAACTAGGAAAGAAAGAATTAAATAATTTCCAAATCAAGCCTCTAAATAATGGGAACCAAAGATCACATAGCCCAACCTTTATTCCTCTCCCAGGGATAGCTGGCACGTGGGTATCCCGGCTTTCAGCAGGAGCAATTTAAGCCCACAACAGGGACACACACAAGCCCAGGAGGCACGACCCAGCTCTGCTTAACACCACAGGAAGACACACCAGAGTTCCCAGTGCTCTGTGGCACCTCCAGCAAGGCCTGATCCTCCCTCCTACCTCAGGGACAGGAACCCACTGGCTCAGAAAGCCCTTAAGTGTTTAACTTGTTTCCAGTTCCTTCACCATCACTTCACAGGACCTGTTTGCACAGTGGGAAGTTAGCCCAAACAGGCTTATTCACAGGACACAATATCTCATGATGCTGTGAATAAACAAACGTGTGAGACATTTCAGCACTTAATAGTGCCAGCCATGGAACAGAAAGCTGTTCTCAGCCCTAACCGTCTGGAGGCTGGCATGCTGCAGAGTTCAGCTCCATATGGGTAAAATGAAGCCTTGTGTTTAACATCTGATAAAGTTCTAGAGAAAAATCACAACTGCCCCTTCTCAAAGTTACCTTCCTGGCTCTGACTGATGAAGGTAATAGAAAAGCTTCTGTTTTCAAACAGAGGCAGCTCATTGCCTCGTGCACTGTGTTGTGCTCTGCCAGGGGCTGCTCTGCCTCTCAGGCACTGAGATGTTTTCCACCACTATGCTGAGACCTGAATGAAATACTTCCACTTGTGGACAAGACGTTAGTCAAGAGGCAGAGCTTGTAGGGACCTCACAACACCATGAAGCTCCTCTACACAGGAGGACACTGGGACCCTCAATCACCAAAAGGTGTTAGCAGTGGTACAGCTTGAGCAGCCAGGTAATTTGGGTTAGTACGGTCTTAATTCCTTTATTTACCACTGCATGAGGACTCCCACTCATTTAGGACAAACACTTTGTTTAATGAATGAGTGGCTATCAGATTTCAGACCTAAATATGCCTATTCAGGTTTCTCTTAATTTAAGCAAACTCTTGGGAGAGTGATCCTAATCTGAACACACCACATGAAAGGCAATTCACACTGACTTTCACAGACACTGAGGGAGGGGAATACAGCACAATAATCAGACACTGGCAATACAGTGGCAACTAAATGGTTACTGTCTCTGTCCTGTCTATCTCTTGGCTAGAACACTGGCTGTTTTAAAAAGTTTGAAGATATTTCCCTGAAATCCAGCAGGTGTGATCAAAGGGATTAGGTAAGGAAAAATTAAGCCTGCTTTTGCTGCCTTCTTTTTATACCTAACATTAAACCGCTGCCTTTTTTACAATAATGTTTTAAAACCTGAATATCTGGTCATACTTAATCTTTTTCTAGCTCCCACCTGTCTGTCACTGGAGCACCTCACATTATAACTCAGACAGATCACACAAGACTCTGAGACAGCAAGAAATTAAGGCCAGGAAGCCAGACAACCTCCATCCAAGACATAGCTGTGACACTCCCCCTCTTTCTAGTGAGCAGAAGGTTTTTGGGACACTTCTCCCATCCTCTTCAGTCTTAGGAACATCAAGTGGATTGCAAGCACAATGAATTTTGGCTTCTCAACTCGAGTAAGAAAATCTCCATAGAAATATTTTTTAAATGCCTGACATCTAGCTTCAATTAAGTTTATCTGTATTAATAAAATACGTTTCTCACTCAGTGGGTAAGGATATTTTTAATCTTTTATACCATTATCCAATAAGCTCAAAAACTGATAAAAAATGCATTCATGTGCAAATCAGTCCTTTCTCATTTCCTTTTAATTTTTTTCCATCCACATATTTTAAACCCCAACCTCTTTGTGAGTCATGTAAATAATTCCTATTGGCATGGCTAACAACAATTGTTCAGATGTAAACTGCCAGCCACTGCAGAGAAGATGTGCATCAGTGAACTGTGCTGAGATTCAGAGGGCTGATAATGACATATGGAGCCTTTCACACTTTGATCATCTGTTTGAATCTGCAACACCCAAAATTGATTTACAGTTATAATCATGTGATAATTACCTGGTTGTCTATATATGATTGCTGGTCTCTTTTCATCCCCTGCAGTGGACAGGTATTCTGCTTGCTGACAGTAACTACCTTTTCTTTTGCTATCAATCTCAACCATTCAGTTAAAACTAAAGAAATTATTCTCCTCTCCCAGGCTCTCTTTTCCTAATAGGGCCGCGTGACTCTTTACAGTGATAGCTATCTATCTTCCTGTTCACTTTTACTCTTGTCCTTTTTCATCCAATGTAACCATGAAGGAGAAGGAATTCCTTTAGCAGGAACCAGTAGGAAAGAAAAATCTTTCTGATTAGATGATATTTGCTCTCTCAAGCTCTTGCAGTAGAGCCTAGTGACAAAAACACAAATAAATGGGAGACAGCCTTCGCAAGTTCTTTACAAACATCATTTCCCAATGTTGCACAACAACTCTGTGAAGTCCTCATGGAACTTGTCTATATGGACATGCAAAAAAAAGTTGTGGTCCAACTTTGTCTGCCAAGTTTTTTCCGATCAGGAGCTGTGTATCCCTCTCTAGAAACACCATCCTTTTAAGCCAACCTTGTCCCTCAGGATCCCTCCATGTTTCCTTCATGCCCCAGGGAGGGTACCCAGCTGACTCCTGATGTTTCTCTGCCCACATACTCTGAAGACTTTTACCACATAACTCAATTACAGCCAGGCTGTAATTCTGAGCGATTTCCTCCACTTTGACAGTTCAAGCAGGAGAAGTTACAAAGGATATTCAGATCACTTCATTCCCGCTACCTTTGCCCTTTTCCCTGGGAAACACAGCTCTTGAAGAATGTGCAAACTGTTCCTTCAGATGTCCTGCTAGTCATAAGTACATTTCTCTTCATTATTTTATTTCCCTGATCTTTGTTCAAAGAAACGTACAAATACAGCCAAGTGTTACCTGTCAATCAGGTCATCAGCTTAGCAAACGTCTGACAGCAAAGAAACATGAGACAAAGCAGCTACAGTGTAATTTTCTGATCAGTCTATTAGATGTTTGTTCATTTGAACAGTTCCTGCCTCTGTTCTACTATGTCATCTGGCAACGGCAGACATCTGAAAATTATACTTTTTCACCAGATATAAAGTCTGTAGCTTTCATTAAAATATTCATGACAAGAAACATTCTAGTCAATTGCTGAATCGCTGTTACATTTAAAACATAAATCTTGCACCATGCCATTACTATGATCTGGGGGAACTTAATGGACTTGCAGTAATTTATGTATAAATACAAAGAACAGAAACACTGTGATAAGCTCAAAGCAGCCAAGGGCTTCTCCTGTGTAAATGAAAATCTGTGTACAGACAAGTCTGTAAAGAACTTTGTAAAGAAAATACTAAAAAGATGGAATTATTTTCCCTTATAGTTTTCCATCAGAGTACAAATGCCTTTATAAACCATTTTTTTAATCTTAAATAGTAGTTTAAAAATTGCACCATTTTTGTCTTATTTATCTATTCACCACATCGTAATGATTACAGATAATTTCAATTCTCAAATTAACCTTGTAGAACATCCAGATACTCTTTGGGAAATGTTCAGATGACTGTGGAAAGCTCTAATTTCTACATCAACAGAGGGTTTTGCATGATTGGTTAAGTCTAGAACTGTCTGTTCCTAATTTATTTCTCCAGCTGATTATTTATTTGATTCACAGCCTGTTTCACAGATGCTTTTAAATATATTGTCATCAAGGAACTGGGATGCAAAATGAGAAACTCCTATTTCATCTTCCTGTGTGTTACTAGTAAACCACTCAGTTATTTCACCTTCTATTTCTGCTCTAAAGAACAGAGAGGGCCTAACCTTAGAAAAGCCCATTCATTTGTTCTGAGATGGGTATTCAGTTGCTAAAGAGCAACTGTCTGCTGCAGCATTAGCATGGGGGGGGGATTTTGCTGGTAAAACCATTTCTTGCATCTCTTTTCATATTGAGTGGCAAGTTCCTGACTCTGAACACTGAAAGGTCATTGTAGCAGAAGAGTTGGCAGTTTAGTAGAAAGGCTGAGTAATAAAATTAAAAAGATCACTAGGGATGGAAAGAGAAATGATAAGGCAGAAAATAGAAATAAAACAGGACAGAGACCTTAAAGAGAGACAGTTCTGGATTATCAGTGGCAGTGTCAGTGTGGTCACACTGCCTGCACGGGCTGGATCTGCCCATCCCTGGGAATCTGTATGCAAAGCCAGCCACAAGGAACTGATTAATGCAGCTACTGCTATAAACTAGGAAACAAATTGTTCCATTAAAAAAAGATATTTTAGCATCAGCTATGATCAGCGAATCTCTTGCTCTGATTTTCCTCTGCTTTCCATTTGCCACACGTCCTTCTCCAGCTCCTTCCAGGACATCTTAATTACCCACAGTGAGCGATTGCCACAGGGCTGCGGGCAACACAATGAATCAGTCTGCAAGTACCATGGCTCATGTGCAACTTCTGCTGCTACAGATTACTGCATTAAAGATTACAAGTCACCCAGAAGATCCCAGAAGAGAACATCATCAGGGTTTAACAGGGTATGAAAATTGTAGGTTCGAATTTTAACGTGTTTCTTATTGGATTTGATTTGCCACGCAAGACCCAGCATAGCTCGTGTCTTACATGTTACTTCACACACAGATGTGTGGAAGTCTCCGAGGCTGTTTGGGGAATGATTATAAATAAAGCTGTCAGAAGCCTGAACCCACAGGGCCATTGGTTTGTCCATACAATGACAATGTTAATACTCCATTTTCAACAGCTTCTTTCCATAAACTTGGACATGATTTTGAGCTCATATGAAGTCCAGCCAGTCAGAAATTGTAGCCAGGTCCTGTGGTGCCATTTATCCTTGTCATTACATCCTCAGCAGTTCAGAAGTAAAGATCCAGCTGCCAATTAAAGCAAGAGTAGCCCTTCACAGAGATTAGCATGTGCCCCAAGTCATCTTCGCTCCGTGGCCTAATCCTGCTCCCAGGAAATTCTGTGAGAGCTGCCTGACTCCACTGAAGTCCTCTCCTGCCCAAACTAGTGCATTAACACAGCTGAGGCCACAATGGGGCAGGAGAAAAATCAGGGTTATTCTCATCAGTGATTTTAAGGAAGTGTCCAGGTGTCATAAGCTACAGACTGGGATGTACCCAGGAATGGCAAATAAGGATTTGGCCCTATCTGAGTAAATATAAATGCACTTTGGTGCTTATATTTATAGTCAAATAAAATGAAAGCCGATGGAAGAAAAAACAATGCCTTTTTCAAATTGGAATAGCAGTTACTCATTCTGACTGTCTAGATTTGTAATCAGCTTTATCAATTTAATTTCATTTATGGTACGGTTTGTGGCAGTACTTTACTCAGGTTCAGAGACAGCTGAACTCAGTTTATTAAAGCCTTGGGTGTTCCTCAGGCTTGATTGATAAAAGTATGAATATATTATATGGAATTGAACAAAAGCAGGAAATTGAGATTTTTGGGAAGGCAGATATAGCTGTTAGACCATGCAGAGAGGACTACTGAAAATGCCAGGAGAAAAGCCAGGCCAAACAAAGCTGAACTTGCCAAGACAGATCAGTGAAGAATAAACACTGTATGCCTGATAAGTTGGAAAATGAAGTCAGACAACACAGCAGGCTATCTCCAGCAGTGCACATTTTCCAAAGCTTGACAAAGAGCTGGCAGTGTTTCAGGATTCCCAGAATATGTATCCACAAATAAGTAGGTTGTCAACATATTTCAGTCAGTTTATCTATGCAAGTCCTGTCTGCAGAGCCTCTCTGTTTAAGCAGTGGGACTTCATGGGCTGGCTCAGATGGGTTATGAAAGAACAGCAATTCCTCCATGTCAGGAGTCAGGTCACTGCTGCTCGCTGGTGCCATCATATTCATCCATTCCTTTTTAGCCACTGGCACTCTCTCATTTGGTACTTTGAGCTATTTGTTGTAAAAGGACTTGGAGAAGTCAATTTGCACTGGTTGCAGTCACACTCATTTTCTACCCAATCCATTTCAAAACTAAGAATCCTGACTTAAGGGCAAGGAACAGTGTCATGATGGTCCCTTGCAGATGCTCCATGTGGGTGGCACCCACCTGCATGCAAAGAGTTGACATAACTTTCATCCATCACCCTGTTCCCTCCTGAAGTCTGCACATAAGTCCCTGGGACTTGCCTAAGTGTGTCTGAGCAGATTTTAAGGGAATCTTAAAACATCACACATCATCCCAGTCTCCTGGTTTCTCACTGCAAGACAGTTTAGGATTGCCTCTCAGTGGTCACATGGCAGAAGCAATGGGGAGAACAAAATGACTAGATATTTTGTGGTTCCTGGGATGGCAAAGTGAGTTGGGAATGCTGTTACTGGCAAACCGCATGGCCCATGTGCCATGCTAAGTGCTGGCAAGAGCTTTTCTGTGTCTGCCTCTAATGTTCCTAATCTGCTCTATCTTTCACTACATCCTTCAAGGCAGGAAATCATACAGCCCTAAGTGTCTTAGTCCAGATCTTTAAGTGCAGTTACATGGATATCAACAGATATATTTTTAAAGTGTTGCTATTGTAAAACAAGGTCAGGGATTATGTTGCCAGATGAAAAGGAAACCACCACTGAAACAGAAAGCAAAAAAATTCCCACAATTAAGCCAAAAATTCTCATCAATATTTGTGGATGCAGAAGAAACCATACACCCTGTTTATATGATACATTTATTTACAGGAGAAATCTAATCTCAAGGAGATATTATGATTGTTAGGACACTGAACTTTCCTTCTTCTCCAAGTTCACACATTCGACCTTCCCTTGCAGCATACGAAATCAATCCATGCAAATCCTTTTTCACAGCTCTGTTCCCATTTAAATCAATGGCAAAACTCCCACCAAATTAAATGAGGGTATAATTAAGCTCTTTACAATTTAGTAAACTCCTTGCCAGTAGCTCACAAACCTATAGACAAATTAAAAATTTAGTATGTAGATGGCACAAAGCACAGAGAAGAATGTGCAAAATAAAAACAAAGCAAGTTTCACAAGCATTCTGGTCAAGTCTAATCATCACTCTACTAATCCTGTTCCTCCAAGAAAGTTGCATAAAGTCCTGGTAAAGCAAATCACCACATATTCAGACCTGCCTCTGAACAAATAGGCTGCCGACATCTTTCAAATTCAGGATGACTGATCTGCACAAGCTCAGATTCTGTCCCCTTTCTTCATGCTGATGCTATCTACCTCAACAGCAGATTGCTGATTTGGGAATACAAATATCTGCTGAATGTGTCCTGCGCTGGGTCCAAAGACAAGACATAAGTCCAGGATTACTTCTGCAGAGTCATTGCACAAGGTAGCTGTCCCTAGGAGTGGGAAAAGTTAAATCTCAAGGATGCTGAGGACTCAGAAGACTTCTGTTTAAAGGAATGTGTAGTACACTGAAGGGAAAAACAACTGACACTGGTTTAATGCATCTGGGTAATGAACAGTAGAACTGGAAGTTTTTCCTACAGCTTATGCCCAGCAGTGCACATGAAGTGCAGGGAGAGGGAACCCAGCAGTGACAGGACTTAACAGAGTCACCAGAGAAACCATTTTTCCCCAACTCCATGGGGAAATGGAGTTTTTCCCCACCTCCCTTTGCTTTAAATGTCCAAAATACAGACATTTACATGTAATCTGTTTGAACCTCTGCTCCCTTAAGTCAAAGAAAAAAAACCAGATCTCACAAGTCTTTTCTCTGGGATGAAGTGATGTGCAACCTGAAAATGACTTTTAGAACAACTTCAATGTAGCCCGAATATGAAGTATTCAAACTCAATTATACGCACTGAGGAGCAAACAAGAGTGTCTAAACACAAACACAAGCTTTCTCCCACAGTTTATTTCCCAGTGACTCACACTGAAGGGATATTGTCATCTTTCAGGCATTAACTGTTGTGATATAAGTAAGAAATAAAATTTCTGGACCAAAGCATCCATGCCAGGGAGTGGATGTCATTTGTCAGCCAGACCTTTCCTATTACAAAAAGTCATTATGATAGCTGCTTCAGTGGCATGTCATACAGCTCACATCCTTTTCTGCTTGTATGTGAACAGCGGGTCAGCTTCCTACTGAGGTGCTTTGCATCCTCCCAAACTCCACATGGACAATGCTGCTGTGACAAACACAGTCATACACACACAGACTCATTCAGCAGTGTTAAGTCCGAGAGAAACCTGTCATTTTCAACACAGCTCTACCACTGATTTAGCAAAGAAAATTGTCTTGCAGAGAGTTCTACCAATTCAGAGCAAACCCCTCAGCAGCTGTGGGTCTTTCCCCTGCCTACAGCCAACTCAGAAAGTTGGAAGAGCAGAGGGTTCCTTCTACTATTGCCTGGGTCAGCAAAGATGTATTCAAAACCCTTCTGGGATTTCCAGAGAACTTGAAAATTCTGCAGGGAGGAGAAAATGCTGGGAGTTATTCTCTGCAAGCTTTTGGACCATGGTCTGCTTCATTTTCCTTCTGATTGAAGGTATCTATTTGACTTTGCAAACAATTCCTGTACATGCTGAGCTCGAACAAATTTATTATATGGAAAGCTTTTCGCCCAGTTCTACTCTCTGCACCTCATGTGATCAGTACAGTAGGAAGAAGCCTGTCTTACAGTAAACTAGTGTTTTACAGTGAGTATTTTGGTGTAAAAAGAACTCCATAAAATGCATCCTATTAGGTGCATCCCACCAAACATGGCAATCCCTTTTTGTTGCAATCAAGCACAATTTCTAGCATTCCTAACACCACAGACCACATGTTCAGAAGCTGTTTGTCCTCATGATTGTGACCTAAAATACAGCCCCCTAAACTGTATGTTTTTACACATATATTCTTTAATTTATGCTGATGATGCAGGAAGACAGAAGAATCCCCTTCTGTGCCCCAAAGTCATGTATCACATTTGTTTTTTCCACATCCCTGCCTGCTCCAAATGCAAAGAAAGGTATCAGAAATGCATGCTAATCAGTTTTTCTTGCAGCGCTTTTTCAGAACAAGTGATCCAGGACAGTTTTTGCCCATCTGGCTTCCTGCTCATGAAAATGCCCTTCCTGGATGAGGGCTAATTAGGCAATATAATAGTTTATCCTTCTAATGTACTGATTTACTGAGCGAAGCAAACAGTGTGCTGGTGTATTTATTCATGGCATTTATGTAACTGCACATAGATTTTTCAGTGACTGTGAAATAATTATAATGATATTGAATTAACATAAATGTTGCATTTTGCAGCTCAGGAACCATCCCCTTTTGATTTCAGGGGCAAAAAGAAGTGGGAGGTTGCTTAAACATTTGAGAATGAAACACACTCATTAATTGTAGCTCAGTTTATGAACTTCAGAGGTTAAGCATTAGCTATAAAAAAATCTTTTAATCAAGATGGATCAAGCTTCTCCACTTAAATGCATTATCCAAATTTGCAGTCATCTCCAGTTAATGAGTCAGTCTGAATTAGCCTTTCAAAAGAATTAAGGGAAAAGAATCAACACTTTGATGGTGTTTGAAGCACAAGTTGAAGTAATTGAATCAATGTGTTAAATCTTAGATGAGATCTTTTAATCCGTAAAACAGTGATCGAGAGCAATGTGACTGAAACCAGATGAAGTGGTTAATTTGGATGAATTACTCTGTACAGAGAGGTCCCCCTCAATAACAGCCTGTCTGAAAGGAGAATTTGCTTATATTCACCTAACTTGCAAAGGAACAATTAGGGCTGAAATGTGCCAGTTCTTCCTGCTACCTTCCCCTGTGACTTCAAGACAGATTTTTATCCTTTAGGTCAAGGTTTATACCTGAATGTGTTGCAAAAATAAGACTTTGAGCAAGTCTCTTGGGAGTCCACCAGAGAGGGATAATAAAAATTTTATCTTTCCAAGTCTCTGGGATGAGATCATTAACAGACAGGCTTTCTGCATTCACACTGTGAACCTACATTAAACTGGGAAATTCCTATAGCAGCACAGTAGGAGAAATCCTGCCTTCTCAAGGACTAGTTTAACTGGACCTATTTTAACATGTAATGAATGAAACCCCTCAAGATTCTGATGAGATCCTGAATGTGTAGGTATATAAGGACTCGTGCATATGAGCTCTTCGAGCACTTTTCCTACCAGAGTAAGTTGGTAAAAGGAGAAGTCACCAGTCTCACTGGGTCCTTGTGTTAGTCCTTGTCCCCTGGCTGCCCACTCTGCGTGTGGAATTCCCTTTGAAGCAAAGACCACATTATTTTCATTACAAATTACATTAGTGGTCAGAGTTAATTTCTGTAATTAAGATAAAACAACAACCAAGCATTTTCTTTCAATAAAGTTATCAAAGCTATCCATATGCTTAAATGTGACCTGTAAAACCATTCATCCTTTGATGTTTTCCAGCTGTGTCTCTACTCAGTGACAGAGCTCAAAGGACAAATAGAAGTGGACATCAAAACAAAGCTTTCAAAAAAATACAACTGTGTGTTCAGGAAGGGATAACTCTTCTATAGCTCCTGAAAGATGCAGAAATGCAGAAAACTCTTCTCAATTAGGAGCTCTCTCAAAGCCAAGTGTTAAACCTGTCAGCCGAGGCTCTTACCCAATATGAAATACAGAATAAAATGAAATACAGAAAACAGTTAAGTACAAAGCTGGCCAGGGTTGTTTCAGCCACAATAGGGGTGGAGGTGCAGCACCACCACACTCATCCCACGCCATGCCCCAGTCCTGTCCCTGCACACCTGGGACTGAAAGCAAGGGCTGAAGGACGACCCAGAGCTGTGTGTGAGATCAGCACGTGAGCTTGCTTAGTATCTCATTCATTCAACACATTGTATTAGTTTTCCTCACTTGTTTTCTGCATTTTTTCCCCTCCCTCTATAAACTGGCCCTAACTCTGACAAAATCCCCTCATCTCCTCTGGACAGAAAATCATTCAAAAATCAGGAAATGGAAAAAATGAACCAAATAGTAATTTTACTCATGTTAGTGAAGCAAAGAGAAAGCCCAGTGAGCAGCTGAGTGTCCTGAGCCCTCTGCATGCTGAGGTTCAGGTTAACCCTGGGTAAGGGGCACAGCATCCACCTGCAATGGGAACAACCCTCTGTTGTGTCAGAGACCTCCTTTCAGGGGGAGCAGAGCGGTTCAGTAGGATGCCTGTTATGTAGACAGGGGTCTGCTGTCCAAGAGACAAGGGTGAAGGACAAAAGACAAAGCTTCAGGCATACTTAAAAATAGTTTCTCCTTCCGGGAGAGGGAAGGAAAAATTTAAAAAGTGGGTGGGAAATTCCACGCAGAGTAGTGAAGATCTGAAGAAAACATCACATAATATAACCAGATTTTTGTGTGGGAGAAATAAACATTGACAAAATTCACATGTCTGAAGGGAATTTAATTGAAAGAGTAAATATAAGTCAAGACTCAGAGGCCCAACAGCAAAAGATACCTTGCATTAAAAATAGCAAGTCATGCCCTTGCTTAGAAGAGACTGTGTTTAACCACATGCCTTGTACTGGCACAGCCTGATTAAACTGCTTATAAGAATCTGAGGCCTCTTATTAACTATGAATTTTTAAAGTTTGTTTTTTATAAAAAGACAAAGCACATGTCAAAGCAAGTACAAGACTGTTATAGCCAATCTCTTTTTCAGCACACAAAGATATGCTCCACTGACCACTGACATTAAAAAAAAAATTAAAAAAATAGACTGCACTTTGAGGTGAGAAATGGAAAAGATCTATTAGGTTGGCTTGTCCAGCTCCCACCTAAAGCAGAGGGCTTTTTCTATAGGTTGTTTACCCAAGTTCTCTAGACAACTTTCCCTTGGAAAAAATAAAGTGTTGTATAATGTTCTTAGTAATATCAATATTTTCCCTATGCTGAAATAGCTGGATTCATTTCCATGTGTTTAAAATATCTTTGCACTGGTAGATATGGGTATAAGGTTCCCACAGCTTAAGAGTCCAAGACCAGCTCACATAGCTCCCTCTAAAAACTCAGCTGGCATTGATAGCCCTCCTTCCTCATCTCCTAGAGGAGAGGATTTGAGGGCTATTTAGAGCTTGGCAGCTCAGAGAGCTCCTGAGCAAGAGAACAGACTGTGGCTGGAGATGGGCACCTGCAGCAGAGGTGGACTGGCCCCAGGAGAGCCCTTTGTCCCTCTCTGGTCACAGGCAGGGACATGTGCCACAGGCTCCCAGGCACTACAGCTGTGTGAAAACAGCCCCAGAGACAAACAAGGAGGCAATAAGATGATTAAACCTTCACAATCGTGTCCATTGTCAGTAGCAGAAGCTTTGCTGAGCACAGCAAGGTACTGTTGAGAAAAAAAAAAACCTCAATATTAATATTAAACTTTGTGGAGTTTACTTTACAGAAACATTTTAATATCATGGTTTTATCTGTTTATTGGCAGACGTGCCCCAGAGTTGAGGTGTAGACCCTCATTTCAGCTGTGCCTTCCCCCACAACAGAATAAATGCTGTCAGCTCACAAGCAACCCCAAAACTACTGGTTACTTTAAAGAGCTACAGCTTCTTCCCTTAGAAAGCAACTGATTTCTGTCCTCTGGCACACATGCATAAAGTAAGACTCATCCCACCGCTCCTTGGGCATGAGAGTAGCCAGCAGAGAAGCTGTAAAGGCAGCAGGCAGGGCAGGGTTGAAGGCTGGGCTGGGCTTCAGAGCTCTAGAAATACTGTCATCACAGTTCTGGGAAAGTTTCCTTCTTAATCATCCCAGTATCTATTAAAACCAGAATTGTCACAGCAATGAGAACTAATTAAAATAAACAATAAATGATAATAAGAGACAAAATGATCTATTTCAATGCAATGAAAAAGAAGTTTTTCCTTATTACTCATTATGACCTAGTTAAATATATTCATTTATCTGCAAATGCAAGAGCCCATAGTCCAGAAGGACAGGTACCTCACAGATTTTTCCTCCTTTCTCTCTATCTTGAAAAGATAAATGCTGTTGTACTCAATCTCTTTGAGAAACTGCTGAAGAAAAAGCCAGGAATAATTAGATCTGATAGGGCTGTAAACATTTTTACAGAAAAATAGAATCCCCTTCAGAAATCATCAAAGTAATTATTACACTACAGGAGCTCTAAGCTTCAGAACAAAGTAAGAGAAGAGTATTTGTTTTGGAGGTTATTCTATTTTGGTCAGAAATTGATGCATAGTCTGCTTATTTCCCTTTATTAATGTTCTTTGCGGCATGGTATTAACCTCCAGTGAACAATTCCTTTTTCAGCCTGGTCTTTGCTATTCAAAGTAAACTGCACTTACTTCTACTCACATATCACTGTCAGCTATTAGGTTGTCTCGATCAAGGATGGACCAGAACCACATGAGCTCACAGATGCAGGGCTGCTGCTGGACCTCAGGATGCCACAGGGTTTGGGGTGAAACTGGGACTGGTGCTGGGCAGTGCTGAGCAGACGCACCATCCCAACAGTGCTGTGGCTTCTGGCTGTTTGGTATTTAATATAAAGGGAAAGCCAAAGGAGCCCTGGAATAAGCTTTACTCCCAAGTCAAGATCAAGAGACTTCAGGGTGGCACAACTCAAAAAAATACCATTTTTTGATGTTATGATCTCTCTTACAAAATGTGTTTATAAACTACCACCAAATATTTAGCATATTTTTGGTATCAAGGACTTGAGAACAGAATTGTCAAACAAATAAATAGCAAGTCCAGCTACATATTCAAGAGGAGCCACCTTCAGTCAAAGTTTCTCAGAACCTTGGGATACAGCCATGGACAAGTATCTTTCCAGTTTAAATGCGCTTTCCCTCTTTCCTAATGGCCACCTCTAGATAATATTTGCGGGGTTTTCTGATTTCATTCCTGCTTGAGCTGAACAAACATGTCCAGACAGACCCATCTGTCTGAGTCCTTGCTCTTGTATCAAAGGGTCTGCATGCCTGAGTTTATTGCAACAAATAAAAAGCAATGCTTTTAAATGGAAAATCATTTCCACCTGAATTACTGTAGATACAGATGTGGAAACAGTATTAGTCACAGCTTGCTGAATGATAGGCATTTTTGCTGCTTTGTGACTAACACTTCAGGAGCAAACAACTGCTTTCATGCAAATAGAAAACCTCAATCTCCGAAGTACATGGAAACCATCATTGCAGAATGGGAATGACTCACATTAATGCATCGCATTTCATAACAGCCCTGTGAGACACAAAATTGTCAGATGATAAGGATGCGAGACAGAGAGATTAAATGATTTAACTAACTCCCATAGACTGTTTTCTGACAGAGCTGGAAAATTAACTCAGAATTTCTCTGTTCCCATCCAATATTTTAATTTCAACACTAGCATTAGCAATATTCGAGTGGCGTCTTTTCCCAGCACGGTGATAGTGGAGGCAGTGGGCCATTAGGGATTTTGCAGCTATCAAATCCCCCCTCCAGGAAGGGCTTTGCTTCTTTTCTTTCCATCTGTGCGCACACTGGGCATAGCAAGATGAGGCACATAAATACAGAACAGCAACGTCAGGCCTCCAGCTCTTGGACAAAGCGTTAAACAATTTTTAATATGTAGATGAGGCTTTGGCTTTGCTTTGAATCTGACAGATAAGACTTTCAGTAGCATAATGTCCAACAGGATCAGACTGGGGCCTCACTCTGCCCTTCATCACAGAGGAACTTTCCACCTGCTCTTTCCCTTGCTCCCGTGAGGTCTCTGCCTGCTGCAGCCTCACCTTATCCAGCTGCGCAGCAAATTTTGCGTGACATATCTGTGTGGCTCAGTCCATTTGCCTGCAATGCTCAGTGTCTCTGCCACATTTCTGACTGGTTCACTGATTTTTCTGAGGCTTTCTTCCCTCCCTGTTGTTTTTGGGGGAAGAAAAAGGCCCTGTTATCCTGGTATTCAGTGTGGTGAAGGGCAAGGCAGTCCCTGCAAAGCATTGCGCATGTACAAGTTACCATGAAGAACCCTGATGTGTTTGTTTTACAAGCCAGTCATTTGGAGAAATAGATGAAGGGTTTTTTTTAGCTTGGATAGTTCTAATTTGTTTCTAGATCTGAGTAACAAATAAACAGAAACAAAAATGCCAAGTGCAATCTCTTCAAAAGAGTTTCAGAAGCTGGATTTTAATTGTTTTCGTTCTTAAGCAAGCAACACTGACTGCATAAAACTATAAATCACTGGATTTTAATGACTTGCATAATAGTTTGCCACAATGAATACAGAAAAAAGCAGCAGCTAAAAAGACCTAATCTGTGCAGCAGCTATTTATTTCTTCATCCCACTTATTTGCACTATTCAATAAAATGAATAAATGTTTTCAGACTACCTTGGTGAGATCACATTCAAGTTTACTGAACTTTTGTGCCTTGAACTGTGTATCAGATCGAGAAATATTCCCTGAAATACTTGTAGAAACCTTTGGAAAGCAATGTTTCAGTACATCTACCAACATAGCAGTGGTTGTCTGACTCCAAGAGCCACAGCTCCATCTCATACTGATTTCAATAATGTTCAGCTAGTACCATATTCATCAGCCAGTACAAAACCTGGAGTTTTTAAATTATTTCAACCAATGTCAAGATCTTGGTATTTTGAATGGTTACTGACTGCAACATCTTCAGAGCTGCATTGGAGGGATTTTTCCTTTTTCCCTTCAACTAAATAGTTTGGTTTGCTGAAGCCAACCTGTTTAAAAGGAGAATATTGCTTTAAAGGTTTTGATGAAAAAGTTTCTGGGGACTATGGTGATTTCACTGGCCAGTTTCAGAAAAAAAAGGAAAAAATAGACTCTGACTAAAATGTCTGACCCTCTCAAGTAGGAAAATGGGTGCTTTGACTGAATCCTGCTCCAAAAATATGTTTGAAAGAATGGAAAGTATGGAAATAGAAAAAGACAAATCTACAAAAGATGTCTTGAATTAAAATTGCCATTCTTCAGCCATCTCTCCTTCTGGAAGCAGGACTAAAGAATGACATTATGAATCATAAAGTACTTACAATAAAAATATCAAAGAATTCAGATCAAATAAGTTGTAAGTGCCCTTCAATAAGATTAAATGAAATTCTCTTTTCACAATTACAGTTCAACAGTGTGGCAGACATTTTATGCAATTCTATAATAATTTGTAATTTTGCAGTAGATGGCTATCAAATAAATTTTCCTTCTCTAGACAAATTGACTTCAAAGAGATTGTTGCCAAAACACTTTTCAATTTCCTTTTATGTTCAGTTATAAAGAATCCCCAAAGATTCATTCATTATACTTAGTCAAATTGTTCAACATTGAGAAGGAATCAAGAAACAGTTTTATAAAATGTGAGATTAGCTATGACTAATAACCTGAACATAAATTCAAGGTGATGAGCCACTGGTACGTCTTCCAACATGTATGAAACCTACTATCTTACATGTCACAGCATTTTCAGAATGATGCTGGTTTGAGAGCAAGCCTTGCTTTTTTCAAAGGCACACTTAAAGGCCTTCATATACACATATTTTAAAGGAGAAGCACCTCTGAATTAGCTATAGTACAATTTTCTATGTCATAATCTGTTTGTTTGCAGCAAGCTTTTAAATCTAAACAATGATGTATGGAGTAACTTTGTGGTATCCCACCTCTGTGCCTTTATTCTCTGCTAAATCTTATTGCTTTACTGGGGTTTTGCTTATTTGGTCAAAACAATTGCAACTTATAGAGTCATCTTTTGTATAACTTCTGGAGAAAAGCAATTGAGCTTACCGTAGATTAGAAGGTTTAGATGTTCAGCACCATCCACAGACCCAAAGAAGAAGCAGTCTGCATACCTAGGAAAGAAAATATTAATAATTCAGGGAACTCATGCCAAAGAGCAATGTGTCTGCTATTTTTACTGTCACAGGTGACCAGACTTTGAATAAGTTGAATTTATGCTTAGAAATCTGCTTCAATACTTCAAGTTCAGATGACTGAAATAAAAATATTGTATTCAGCAGAAGGTTACAATAAACTGCCTTTCATTAGAATAGATAAAGAGATTGTAAGTAAAATCTTACATTGAAATATCAAATGCCAGCTGACATCATTCACCATGGAATTGAAAGCTGCTCTTAATGCAAGAACAGAAATTTAATTTCAATCTATTTCAATGTAAATTGATCTTTAAGGGCCATTACATAAAATAATCTTTAGAAACGTGGTTCTGAACATGTCCAGAAACAGCTATTGGAATCTTTGCAAATGACATCTTTGCTTGATGAAGGGAAGTTTACATAACCCAATATGAGAGCTGTTCACAGCCCTGGTAAAATTAATGCACAGGGGTGTAATTTTCAAGTCAAGTTTTTGAATTTTGTGTATTATGCGAGGACAACAGTGGTGGATCTGAATAGGTTACTACTTTTTCATCTGTAAATAAGAAGACAAAGCTACATCCTATGCACATGCCTCCTGCATAATCTAAAGCAAAGGCATGTGTAGGTCTCACTAAAAAACAGTAACTCTTTTCTGAGGAACCTTTCAAAGGGAATTTTGCCTTTTCTCTATCAGTCTTTCATATTCTCATTGTTCTTAAACCTTCCTATTTTTTAAATGAACTGCTAGAAGCTTTGCACATTAACAATGTTTACATCATAGAGTATCTTCCCTTGTTATGACCACTTTAACTCAAGTTTGGCTGCATCCCAGGAATGGAGCGAGCCTTCCTTCCCACACAAATAATTAGCAACACGCTAATTTCTCAGCAGAGAAATTTGCATCTTGGTCAGCACTGGGACTCATCAGACTGTTTTCTCACACACGACATAGGCTAGCATTAAAGTCTAAAATACAGCAGAGAAATGGCTGTCATATATTGTTCTGAAAACTCAGCAGAAAGCCCTTGTTTACCTCCCAAAATTAACAGAGAAGAGTCTCTGGTGGCTCTATCACACTGCTAGCAAACAGGAAAAGATAGTGGAAAATAAATCTGTCCTGCATGTGTTTGGCATTGTGCAATTCACACAATTCACAGCTGAAGGCCGGTGGCAGAGGCAGTAATGAACTGTCCAGGTCACATGCGAGATCTAAATGAAACCCATCGCTGGTATTTTTAACTGTCAGCACATAGAAAAAGAGAGCTGAAAAGACGACATTCTCTAAAACAACTGTGAATCAGTTAGATCTGGCCAACAAGTCGGATCCTTGGACCAAAGCCGCCCTGCTCTTTGCCAGTACTCCGAGTCCTTGGCACTGCTCTGGGGTGGGGGCATGCCGGGCACTGCCTGTGCCAGAGACAGCGACCAGAGAAGGGGAGAGCCCTTGATGGAGCCCAGAGTCCGTGCACAGAGGGTTTGCCTGCAACTCCTGCCTGCCACCCAGCCTCGTACACAGCCCAGCCTGGCCCAGCTCCAGCACTGCAACACTGGGGTGTGCTGGGGCGCTGGGAGCTATTTTGGCAGCGCTGTGGGTAGGGCTGTGGGATTTAGGCAGCAGTTGCTCTTTCTACGTTGCCTTGTGGCCAGGGAAAGACAGAGTAACAGTGATTCCTCTGGACAAAATTGTGTTTCTGCAATGGCCACACTGAAGTCCCTGTACAAGCACACTCTGGGGTTTTGTCTGGTGGCAGGAGGGAAGCCCAACTTTTGGTAACATATCCCTGACAAGCCCAAATATAATTTACAGAAAGGTTTCTCTCTTCTGACAACTCTGATTTCTCACCCTAAGTTGGAGTCAAGTTAAGAGTCATTTTACCATTCACAAGATAATTTTTAAGTATCCGTTACCTTCCTAGTTCCCCTTCTCCAACATAACCTGGAGTTCAGGGATCATATAACAGAAAATCAGAAAAAGCAAAGCTTTCAGTACTTGGAGCTGAATATCATTTTAGCAATGTTGTTCCTATCCACAGTCACTCAGATAATAAATGAAAGTCAGTCATGTTTGGAGTAGAAATCACTGTCATGAATAATTGAAATACTGAAATAAAGATTTCACTGGCGCTATTTTCCTTTGTTTGATTCTTTTTCAAAAAATTAAAGTGAAGAAAGAACAAATCAGAGAAATGTATATTCATTCACAAGATTTCAGACTGTACTGAAAAATTAGCAGGGAGATATGAAAAGCTGATAACTTTTAGCTCCAGCACACCAATCTGTGGGGCAAGTGAATACAGTGAAACACAGAGAGCAGACCAAAGCAGCAAAGTGATCTGCAGTACAGCAACATGGATTATACTGAATGAAAACAGAGGAAGACAGAAAGGAGGATAGGGAAGAGTGGTAGAATAATGCATTCACCTCTTAGACTGTTTTAGTTAAATCTGAATTGCTAACACGGAGGGGGGAATCATTCTCTGCCTCATTCATCACCACTCCTGCCATGCTCACAACGCGTTTTAACTGCTATTACAGTAATTGAATGAATGAGGCTGTTTCCAAAACAGATCTGATGTGTTGATGCGGGAAGTTGAACAGCAACAGTCTAATCGAGCACAACTCGGAAATGGAGCTGCAGAGGAGAAGCTGCCGCTGCCAGCCCAGCCCAGCCCAGCCCAGTCCAATTCGGTCCAGTCTAATCCAGTCCAGTGCAGTCTAGTCCAGCCCAGCCCAGTCCAGTCCAGTCTAGTCCAGTCCAGTGCAGTCTAGTCCAGCCCAGCCCAGTCCAGTCCAGTCTAGTCCAGTCCAGTGCAGCATAGTCCAGCCCAGCAGTCCAGGCCAGCCCAGCCCCGGCCAGCCCAGCGCAGCCGCGCCCATCCCATCCCGTCCCATCCCGTCCCATCCCAGCCCGTCCCGTCCCGTCCCGTGCCGGCGCTCGGAGCGCAGGGATGCGCTGACACCTGCTGGCCGCCCCCCGCCCGGTCTTCAGCCCCAGGGTTTGCTGCACTGCATCTCTTTTGAGCAGTTCTAAACGCTGAAAAGCAGCAGGTGTGCAAATAGGGCATCCGAGGGGCTGGTTTGGTTTGTTTCGTTTTTCCTTTTTTTTTTTCCCTTTTATTTTTTTCCCTGCCTGCTCTGCTCTCCACAGGCGCAGCCCACCTCTCTTGTGCAGCAGCTTTAACCCTGCAGCATTGGTACAGAAAGGGAAGAGCAGCAGCAGTGTGAGCCTTCTGATCTGGACTGCTGGCACAACCTGAACTACTTTGCCCAGCATAAAGTCTGAAAAAGAGAAGAAGCTGAGGTTTTTGTTTTGTTTATTTGTTTCATTGAAAGTGCTGTGTTCCAAAAATAATGGAAACCTTTGAAGTCACTGTGCAATATTATAGACATGTACTGAAGTCCAGGGAAATGCTTACAAGTCACACTGACATTAGTTTGTGCACCAGATTTCATCTGTTTACTGATGCTCTCTAATTTGTTGATGCCCTTTCCACAGTGTGATTCTGAACAGAGGAAATCTCCAAGCACCTCAGGGAAAAACTCTGAAGACCTTGGACTTCAAAAAGCTTTTTTTAAATCTCCCTCTCTCCCTCTCCCACCTTACCAAATGCTTTTTCTAAGTCTATTAGCCTCATTAAAGAGTCAAAAGAAAAATCCATCAGCATTCTAAGTGTTTTCTCTCTAGTGACTCTGAGACATTTATAGACTTGAAAGATGCACATTTAGGACACCCCAGACAGTAATAAGAATGTATAGACTTAAGACTCTGTATTTTTAACTTAATGAGTTAGAAAGATTTATCTATGAATTGGTTGATATCTATTAAATGGTAATGTTAAAACACAGTAATTTATACTCCTTTCCAAATAATCTTTAGTTTTAGCAAAGTTTATAGTAGCTAATATGGCACCTTCTGGGAGAGAAATATCTTTAGTGCTGAGGTTTATTGTGTCTCAGGAATGCTGCCTCAAGCTACATGCACAGAACTGGTGAGCGATCTCCAGGCAGCCTGTTAGATTTTGGCATTAAAATCTCCTGGCTTCCAAAGATTAACTCTTCTCTAAAGGTGGCTGTGTCACCTGTGAAGGGCATCTGTGATTAAACCAGGAAACACTTCTTGCCTGTGTGAGCTATGGATAGGAGATCAGAGATTTATGGATATTTATCATTTCCCATGTGCCTTTTGCCAGGAGCAGGAAGGGTTCAAGAGCAAAACACCCTGGCCTTTGCCAGCCAAATGCAGATGGGCTCTGCCAATGCTCAGCAGATATTTCTAGACAACATAAGAAAGAGCTGTGCTCAGCTCTTTCACTTTGTTGAATCAATGGATTACACAGAGGTGTGATCTACTTCCAGTTGACAAAGTGGCTCTAGGGCAAAATCAAAATAATGCAGATTTAACCCAGTGTTCACCAGGGAAATTGATAATCCATGTCTAGGAGAAGGCATTGAGGACACCTCCTGTTTTTCAGCTCTTGCATGTCTGACAATTTGGATTTTTATTTGTTGGTTCACTTGTTTCCGGTTTCCATACAAAGCCCAGAGTGTACAGCTGGGAACATGGGGTTTTGGCTAAGAGGACAGCACTAATGCATTTTTCTTCTTTGCACTCACATAATTGCAGCCTGTGACATTTACAGTACTTTGGTAAATAATCTGGCATGCTTCACCACTTTCCCTTTAAGAAGTACTCAGCTACACTGAAGCATAAATGTAATATCTTCCATTCATATAAAGTCTGTCATCAAAGCAAATCCTATAATGGCTGAGAGATTTTACTTGGAGCACAGATTTCTTGACATTTATGCCCCGTATGAGCAACTTCACTTATATGGATATGCAGACACCTTTTAGGCTGCATTAAGAGCACAAAGAGAGACTTTGCAGGAGAGAGGAAACACAAGCTAAGTGACAGGAATCATCTTGGCATCAGGGCATACTGCTATTGCCTGAAGTGGATTTCATGCGGTTAATCCATGGTAAGAATATTCATTTAAAAAGTACTTTGACTACTTGAATGACAGCAAAGGATCTTAATCATTTTGTTGCTGCTGAAAGACAAATTCTCCACTCTCACTATTCCCCCCTTTTGACTCCAGAGGGTCACATTGCAGCTGAGCTGACCAGCACCAGCAGAGCAGCCAGCACTGCTTCCTTGAGCCTGTGCAGCCACACAAGCTGATGGTCAGCTACTGACCTCTGCAAAACCTGTTTGTCTCACCATTTCTGCCAAAAATTGCTGCTTGAAGGAGTGCATCAAAACAAATCCTCAAATGACATTAGTCTTGTGTCTATTTAAAAATTGAAACAGGAAAAACTTGTAGTGTCATGCACCAGTGACAAGGGCCAAGGTCATTTCAGAGTGAGCTGCTCTGAACATAAACATAATTCTAATCTCAATTAACACTTAAAGTGCATCTCTTACTGATTAAAGTGCTAAAGTTTTAATGGAATCACTAGTATCACAAGGAGAATAAAATAATATCATTAAGCTCTTTGCTGTGACAAGTTCCTACAGTCTTACCAGGAGACTTTTTTAATCTTCTACCTGCAGCAGTAATCAGAGAAATTTCAGTTTTTAAGATGAGCTTTCACCTCAATGGAAATGAATTTCAAAGCAGCTTTGCAAGTTCCACTGTTTTCCCTTGGTCCCTAGGTAGAGAGCAATTATTGATTGAACTAATTTCTTAGGAAGATAGGTCAAGTTTCAGGTTAAACTGCATCTTGTAAAAGTGTAGTCTCATGCAGAAGAAGAGACAGAGAGGGGTTAGCAACTTACAATTCATTTTCTTACAGGTACACTTACTGTGTCAGCACTTGCTCACAGTAAGTCTGTGTGGTTTGTAAGCAACAAACCCCATTTAGTTCTTTGTTGATCCAGAAGACATAAATAACACCCCAATGTGAGCCCCTGCTTTTCATGGAAGCACGGCCTCCTCGGGAGCTCTTCCAAAAGCCTGATCAAAGCTTTTACTCTGTCATATAAGCTGTAAGGGAGAAAAGTGCTTGCTGGGGCTGAGAGGAGCTGTGTGACACTCATGGCTGCTGCAGACTCAGGACAGGTGGCTCTATGGGACAGGTGGCTCTATGGGACAGGTGGCTCTATGGGATAGGTGGCTCTATGCTGCCCCAAAGGGAAACTGCAGGCAGTGGAGTCCCTTTGCTTTGTGAAGCCTCTGAGCACATGCCTGAGGTCCTGCTCCATCAACCCTGTGTCCTCTAA
Source organism: Sclerurus mexicanus (assembly GCA_013396755.1). Classification (NCBI taxonomy): domain Eukaryota; kingdom Metazoa; phylum Chordata; class Aves; order Passeriformes; family Furnariidae; genus Sclerurus; species Sclerurus mexicanus. The sequence goes on along the minus strand of VWZF01003891.1, from coordinate 1,934,381 downwards.
CACACTGCACCATGTCTTGCTGCATCTTAAACGTGAAGACGAAGATTTTATCTCCCTGCTCTGGAGGGAGAAGTTGAAAGCTCACACGGCCTGTGTGACCCAGAGCCCCACCATTCACCATCCATGGGACATTCAGAGGCAAAAACTTCTATTTTAACCTATGTTTTGTCACTGAGTATATTAAATCAGCCTTGTGACTGCAGAATGTTTAGGTCTCATTATCTTTTAGCACAGTATGTTTGCTGCTTGACTTCTACCAGCAGTTACAAGAATTAATAAGAATCCTCTGAGCAGTGGCACTAGTGATACCATTAGCAGCTGATATAATAATCCATGTGATATTCAAAGTTATAGTAAAGATTGTAAAGACTTCAATAGGGTTGTCCCTGTGCTGAAATGCAGAGGCCAAATACTAAGGCTGGGGAAAAGTTACTTCTGTAGGTGTATGTGGGTGAGGTCCACACATAAAGTGCTCTTTAAAAACATCTTTTGATTTTTTATTTCTTTCTTTTTTTCAGAGTATGTTGGACCTATTCTCTAGAGCTGAGAACAAATCCAGCCAAGAACATTCATTTAGCCTGCTGAGGGGACAAATTCCAGTGAAAAGGGATCATAGTGGTTTTGGAGAAACTGGTTCTCTAAAAGCTTTCTCACAGCTCTGAAAAATTGCATCTCTTGGTTTTCACTTCTGATCCTCAAAAGAGTCTGGCCTGAAAGACAGGGATTTTGGAAGACATTCTTCTTCCTGGAAGAAATGTATTCTTTAAGTTTTCTTCCTCAGTTAACCATAATCCAGCAATATTAGATTTTCTTTGCTCTCCCATGGGGCTCCTCTTAGAAGGGTATGAAAAAAATTCTCTGAAGAGGACAAGTTGCCTCATCCACTGCCATTATCCTTCCAGAAGAAAGATAATACCAACTTGAAATTCAGGTGGCTGAATGGAAACAGCAAGTCAGCAGCTGTGGACTGGGGCAGGGGCTCCCTGAGGAGAAACAGAGGGGCTGCAGAGAGAGCACCTCCTTTTGGGCCAGGAGTAAGGAATGCAACAGGGTTACCTCCAACAGCTGCCAAAATCAAGGTGGGGAGGAATGTAAGATATTTAGGTATCTGAAGTCATGTTTCTTGTGATTACTAATCCCGAGTGTAGGGAGTTATAGACAAATATTATCAAACTATCAAACTGTCTACTAAAAGAGGATGTTGAGTCAGACTCCAACCCATATTTGGAACTATTAAATTATGAAGTAGCACTGATGTTATCTGCTGACATTTCATTCAGCAGAAAAACTTACTTAAGGAAAGAAGTAATGCTTCAAAAGAAATTGAGGTCAGGGTGACTAGAGACCTGCAGTTGTGCAAGAAGAAAGTGTGGGTGCAGTGTGGGGTGCCAGCTTCCTGTGGGTCAGGGATGCTAGTAATGGTAGGCACTAGTATCACCAGAGACAGCTCTGAATTTAAATTAAGTCCATCTGACAGGGACAATAACACCTGGAAAAACCAGCAAGTTGGGAATTGGGAGGGCCTGTCAGCCACACAAACTCCTCCAGCCACCTGCAAAGGGAACCTGGCAGTGTATTAATCTACTGCAGAGTCAGATCCAGCCCACACAGAGCTGCTTTTTATAACCAGCTATAATCCAGGTCGCCCACTTCCTCCTAACAACCTCAGCTTTCTCTTTTTCTCTCTTTTTTTCCTACTTTCCTGCTCCAGCCTAAAATGTGCTGTAATGCCACAGATTCAGCTTGGAATCAAAGCAGAGGCTGTTTCTGCCACGTGCACATAAAAGCTCCACAAAGACAAGGAGACGAGGGAGCAAAACTGATATGACAACAAAGAATAACATCAGATCTAGCAAGCCATGGGGAACGGGAAGGGATTGGAGGTAGAGGCTTTAAAAGGTTCTCTGTAGGCATGAGTTAGACATGCTGCAGGTTTTGACTCCTGAGAATTGTTACTACAAACATTTTGAATTATAGCCCGTTTAAATGTCACAGGAACCCCTCAGCCTGAATCTGCAAATCCACGAGTTTAGGATACATGCAGAATGAACTTTCAGAAACATCTCTGATGCTCAGTGTTTAGCAATTAAATCACTTTGACAATTTAAGTTCCTCAGATTTCTCTAATCACTCTCTAAACTCTTCCACTGCAGAAAAGGGACTGCGAGTCCCAGTCTTTGCAAGAGAGGACAGGATTTTGTCCCTGCTGTGCAGACCATTGGTTGTGCTATTTGGCCATACAGAACAGATCCACCACGGTCTCACACCTTGCACAGAGATGCCCTTGATAAAAAGTGCTAGCTTAAGAAGCTGGTATTTCTATGCTCTCAATAGAAGTTGCTTTGCAGCCTACATTTGCACTGTGAACCTGGTTATTGTAACTATTACAACTTGTACAAGCACAGTTCCCTCCCAAGACAAAAAAGAATCACAATGGGGGGTTGAATCATGCTGCTTTATAATCTAATTATACTTAACTTTTTAAAACTAGTTAGTTACTGCTAATATCATTATTTCCCTTAAATCAGCATTTCTTGTAGCGTCACATACCACAGCTCTCAAATGTGGAGTTGAATCTTATCCTTGGCTATTGAAACAGCAGCCTAAAAAAATCAAGTTCCTGAAAAGACCAGGAATTGCATACGTGCTTACGGCAAAGACATCCAAGCAAGGAAGCCACAGCATGCTTACAGTGATACAAGATTTCCATTTACAGAAGTATAATTTCCTTTGATGACTTTTTGCAGAATTATTTTCTACCTTGCAAGTGATAAAAGCACATTTGAGACCAACAAAATGTTTATGCTGTTTATCATATGGGAACAGATGAGCTAATTGGAAACTTACATGCTTTCAATTTCTAGCTGTAGTACTACTGTATTACTAAACAGTTGTTTGAGATCTTTGTGCTCTTAAAAGAAAGAACATGAAGGGCCTTACTTATGACTCAAAAGTTTTGATTTTAAGCATTCCAATAATTATGCAATGAAGTTGAAAGGTAGATACTGACTAGTGTTTCATGGTTTTCTCAATTTAATACAAGGTGAAAAACTAGACTCCTGGAGCAAACTGAAGCCTCATTGCTATTAATATCCCTGACCCCTTTGTGTTGACCATCTTGCAATAAACTTGTTACTGACCCTGAAATAAGCAGCACCCAGTCTCTGTTTAGGATTCTGCAAGCCAATTTTCCACTTACAATACTTTGTCAATAATTTAATTCTTATCTAAACTCATGTAGGAGGATTATATGGATTATAACTGTGAGAAAAATGTAGTTTCCAACCTGTGGAAAGGGAGAGTGATGGCAGGAGTTGCAGTACTCCAGAGAATTAAGTTAAGGTTTGGTGTTCGCCTCAAGGGAAGGGCTGGCACAACTATATTTCTTTATTCCAATAGTTTCTCCCATCCACTCTTACAAAGCTGATTTTGTACAAATTCAAGGGTTTTTCACCATCAGACTTAAAAGCAGGGCTGCTGAGTGCTGTTAGACACTGTCTAACAGGGTCTGCTGTTAGACAGACCTTGCTGCAGTTTTCACTGTCAGTCTGGGTAGGAGTGCACAAACAGTACAGGTTCCTCCAGTATCTCAAGCCAGGCTTGAACACCTCTGCAGATCCTGCTGGCAACCACTTGCACTGTGTTTGTGGCAAGGTACAAGGAGGGTTTTTTCCTCCCTATTTGCATGATATTAAACCTTCCCATAAATCCACAGGAAAGTTTTCATTACTCTAGCTCATCCATGCACTGGCAGCCCGTGCCAGCATCTCATCATACATCTTGCAATGTGTTGTTCTGTGTTCCTACATTTTCCTGGAAAAGTGTCAGTATATTCACAAATAGGTTTCACAGCTCTTGTTTACCTGGACATAATTTTTAATACACGTTAGTGCCTTGTCTTTATTAGTCTTTCCAAGACCTTCCAGCCCTGACATTAAATAATTTCCACATTAATTCCAGAATTTCAGACTCATCACCCCCTGCCTTCCCTGTTGAACTCAGACTCTAGTTTTCTATGTTCCTGACTGTCTCCTAACTGTCTCCCTGCCACCTCACCTGTCTCTGCCCTCTTACAAGCCATTCAAGCCTTGCTCCCCTTCTTCTAGTGTTGTCCCTTTTGAGACTCACACTGACTCCTTGCAGCTCTCTCCCACCGTGGCGCTCCAGTTTGATCTTAGGCAGCTTTTTGTGTCAGCTGACAATTATGACTCCATGAAAAAAAGAAAAGGAGTCCTTATGTTCCACATATTTAATAGCTAATTGTCCATAAAATTTATTATAAATATTTTGAAGCAATTATTTTTCATATTGCATATACACACTATTGTACTCAGTTAAAGTAGAAGAGAAAGAAGGATGTAGGAACAGATGATGCGCATCAAGGAGGGCACAAAGTGACATGGAATTTATAACGGCAATGCGAGAGACGAGGAGAGGTGACATCTTACTGGATTGGCAGATGAAGCTGGAAAAGGGAACAACCATTCTGAGCACAGAGGGCCTCAATACATATTGAGTTTAACTTGATGAGGTTAATCTGCCAAAGCCCCTGAAAGAAAAGGTCGGGGAGACTGGGGACAGGAGAACTGAGTAAAGAGAGAACTGCAAATGTGTTCCAGTGCTGTTTCTGTATGTGGACTATTTATGGAGCTACATGAAAGATTGCTGAATGTAAATGTGTCCTCCAACGGGATCTATTAAAAGAATTTTATTTTGAATTCTAGCTTTTAGTAAAATGGCCAGAGAATTTCCTTTCCAAACAGGCAGCCTTCGGATAGGCAAGCTCTCCAGAAGTGCTGGGCCTTCCCAGGGCCTTCAGAAGAGCCACCATCACTGCACTGTACCTTGAGGAAGAACTGTGGGTAGGTTGGCTGTGAACCAGCCTCCAGTTTCCAGTGAAGCCAGCCAGATGGCTTAATGACACACCTAGTACCCTTACTGCACAGTAAGCACTAAATGCTGTGATCCCAGAATCTGTGGAACACTTATAGACCAGTAAATCATCACATTTTCCAGAAAAGTGTGTATAATCAGTCTGCTGAGTGGGCCTGGTCCAAAAACAGCTGGGGTCATCAGAAGACACTCTTCTGGACACAGCCCAGTGAAATCATGTCTCTTTCAAGTCAAATCAGGAAAGCTAAAAACCACCACCCACTTTGTTTTAAATAGCTGCTTTTTTGCCTCCTGAGAATCAGAAGGGTAAAAATCTCTCATCTCAAGGGCAGGACTAGGTTTAGGACAGATGTGCATGTGCTGTTATGCCTGGCCACGACTCAATGCATTGAAAATGCCTTTCACCTACAGACAGGCAAACAAATAAGCATTATACACATTTTCCTTCTGCAAATGCATATTAGTAAATTGAAAAGAAGCATTAAAATGGCAATCGCAAATAGGTGCAACCTTTACCCTTCAGTTGATGTGTACTTCAATCATTATTTTCCTATAAAAATCTGTGACTACGATGAGACCTGGATGCAGTTTGAGACCATGGACGCAGTTTCAGATGGTTGTTCTCTTTTTTTAAAATTATACCACCTTGGCTATATCTGGCTAATAATCCAGCTGCCCGCTTTTCTCTCTGATATTAACACCATATATCTCAGCTGACACAGTGAGAAGTAGCAAAAGTTGACTTGATGGGAGAAGGCATAAAAAAAAATCTTTGTATTAAAACACCATCTGTAAATTAGTATGGTGGAAGGAGGTGCAGACAACTCAGGAAACACCAAAATAAGAAGCACATTTAAAGTCAAGGAGAAATGTCTGAAATGACTGTTTATTACAGGAGTCACACTCTCCCTTGTGAGCCTCAGAAATGCTTGCTCTTGTGTTGGGTCTTATCTGTCTCACAATGTTGCCTGGAGGGCTGGCAGAGGAAGTGTGCCAGGGAAAAAGGCTCATGGCCTGAGCTCTCGAGGGGTTAACATGATGGAGGTGGATGGCAATCCAAATGGAATCAGTATGTGAAAAGAGACTTTCCTGCTCTATGCTTCCCAGCACAACCATTCAGCATTTTCTTATTTCAGCTGCTTCTCAAGCCCATAATAAATGAAGTTTCAGTGAACTGAAAGCCTTTTATTTTGAGATGTCCTTCTCTCTTTTGCACTATGTTGTCTGGGCTTTTGACTAAGGTACAATTTAGGTAAAGCAGATAAAATATTCATCTTTTAGAGCTGCATTTCTTCCCCTTCTGACCTTTCTCTTTCCCTAGAGTTGCCTGTGTCTGACATATAAATGTACACATCTCTATCCTAGTGATATAGGACCATCACTTCTCATAATCAAGCAGAACATTCTTAGCTGTAATTAATTTTACTCAATATTATGCAGCAACATATACGCTGTTTCACTGTTTCTTCAAAATATATCTATCAGAGATGAGCCTTACTCAAGACTACATAAATCACCACAGCTCCAAATCCACCTTTTTTTAAAAAGAGCCATAGAAAATGCTGCTGCAGCAGCAAAGAACCAAGCACTCCTGGACCTAAAAGTAGAGTCTACTGCCAAAGCCAAGGGAGCCCTTCTTCCTTGCAAAGAACAACAGGCACAGACTTATCTGAGAGCCTAGCCACTGATGAAGGTCGAAGTACTGACGTGGTGGGAGAAACAGGACTTCTAGTGGATATAAAAAAACCATGGCATCTCCTGACCATCAACAGCATTGTGTTTCATACAGAGATGCAACCATACACCCTCACCAAAGGGCACATTAGGGAGATCTCTAACCCCTGGGAACAGCTCTTGCTTGTTACCCCAGGGCAAAAGGCTGGGAAACAACTTCAGTAGCTTCCATGTGCTGTGCTGGACATCTCTTTGCCTGACAGTTTGCAGTGCAAAGATCACCTGCACACTTTGAAACTTTTTGGAAGTTCTGGCAGACAGACCCCACTGCTGGGAACGATAACCTTCACACCACCCGAGGAGTCGTTCTATATAGCATGTAATTTATAACTTATCTGTGTGCCCATATAGGAAGCACAGTACAGCAAACTACAAGATAAGCTTCTCCAGCCCATCTCCTTCTCTGCTTCAATCATTGCCTGGATTTATCATCTGGAGTTAGAGGATGGATAACATGGTGACCTTTTCAATCTTGCCTCCCTAGCTTAGGCTGCCAGTCATAAGGCATACACTAACCAGAGCTCTAAGTCATACAAATCCAAAAAATCAATTTCCAATTATAAATCTGATATTTGATTGTGATTCAATTCCACCCAAAAGGGGCATAGAAATGCACTTCTGAAAATATGACACAAGGAATGCAGCTTCCCTGGGAAGTCTCATTCCATGAAACAAAGGGAGACCACCTCCTCAGTGCCATTGTACCTCACAGGGCAGTAAAATACCTGTCTGTTTCATGGTGTCTGTCCAGTGAGTTGATCATTAATGCCCAGCGTAGAGACATGCTGACAGCATTTCGTGAAAGTTTCCCCATGAAATTAACCTTTCTGTTCATCTAGGCTCTCTTATTCTCAGAGCCTTAAGACTGCCTTTGCAGCAGTGTTTATAATCACGCTAATATGCTTATAATTTGCAAAGTGTGAGTACAATTTCTCAGACCTGCTGAGATAAATTGGAATATAAATGTCTATACAAAAGGGAGATTTCTTTCAAGTTTAAAACTTTACTCAGTACTTAATCTAAATGTATTATATGCCACATATACTACCTCATTAGTAAAAAAACCCAAACCAAACCAAAACCAAACAGACAAAGCAAAAGAAACAAAAAAAATCCCCAAAATATAGGAGTTATCTTTTTTGCTTAATTTGACTCGTGAGAGCACAGAGTCATATAAAAGAAAAGCTATGACCTTATTTAAAAAGTATTGCTTTAAAAACATTATTATTTCACTTCACAATTCTCTCTTCAAATTGCCATGAGCATCCCATTCTCAAAATATTTATGTATAATCTAATATTTACCACTACGTTTATTACAGATGTTAATATCAAATGGAAGTTGAATATGGTGAAGTTGAATGTGTCATTTTGCTATTGATTAATATGGTGTTGCCTAGAAATCCACGTACTTTAACATTCAGGATATCAAAGCAGATGAACACTGGCAATAAACTATTTGAGGCTTATGAAGGGAAAAATAAAAAACTCAGTAAATTGACAGAAAATCACATTTGAGTGAGACGTAGACCTGTGGTTTCTCTTCAGTTAATACACTGAAATCAGCGCTGCAGCTTCTGAGACCCACAAACAGGAGTGATGTTTGTCCAAGGCACACTGACTCATTGAAAAGGAGAATTGTTATAGATTGTCCCATGTCTCTAAAGCTACTTGCTAAGCGTTGCTACCTCTGCTGTTCATCTTTTTAATGATTTGACAAGTTAATGGCCACGAACTACCTGAAAGGAGGTTGTAGTGAGATGAGTATTGGTCTCTTCTCCCAGGCAACCAGCAGTAGGCCTTAAACTGCACGGGGGGAGGTTTGGTTTGAACATTAGGAAGAAGTTGTTTACAGAGAGAGTGATCAGACATTAGAATGGGCTGCCCAGGGAGGTGGTGGATTCCCTGTCCCTTGAGGTATTTAAGAAGAGACTGGATGTGGCACTGAGTGCCATGGTCTAGTAGACAAGGTGGTGTTAGGTCAAAGGTTGTACTTGATGATCTCAGAGGTCTTTTCCACGTGGAAAATCAGAGCAGCTCAGCTAAGAAACAACAATTCCTGGGCTACAAACACGAGCCCGCTTGTTAATTAAACCCTACTATGGAGAAAATTACTATTTGGCTGGCCTTGCCCAGCCTGTGGCTTCTTTAGCAGAGCTGTGGGATGTCAGCACAGAGGTTCTGTGAGCTCAGGAGGGCTGCACGGACACGGTGCCGATGCATCGACTGTGCGCATAGTCACTGGGTCTGTCCGTTCGCATCATTCCAGCGCCCATGGAGCATCCAGGAAAAAGCAGTAATGGGGGAAGCTGTCAGCCCGGATTACTGCCAGGGTCCTCAGCCTGACACAATCCCATCTGACATTGCCACGGGCAACCTGCCTCCATTTATAGCCAGCTGCACCATTAACTTGCTGCTGATAATTTTGGAGTAAAAAGTTTAAATGATTGAGCATTCCACTTGGAAAGAGGAGGCTTTTTGGTACGTCATTAATAATGCAATGATTTAGACACTTTATTGTCTTAAGAGATATGCTTGTTTTAGGAGCATGGAGAGGGAGCTTTCCATGCATCCCTTTTAGACTGACATATCTGTCTTAGAAAGATGGAGACCTAGTGCTCTTCCCAAATGAGCTGTAACTGTGATTCCTCACAGAGGAAGAAAAAGATGGATGTGATGCTAGGAGGTTCGCTTTACAAACTGCTGTGCTTTATTAACTGCAGACTGCTGTGCAATTACACCTCAAAACATTACGAAATGTTCTCAGTGAAGTAATTCTAATTACCTAGAGAATATCAAATAAGCAAATGCAAAATGACTGTTTAAAAAATTGGAAAAACACCCTTGAACTTGCCTAAAATGGGAGGTAGCGGGGGGGGGGAGAGAAAAAAAAGCACAAAGGGTTGTTAAACTTTGGACAACTTTTGAGAAAGAAAAAGCACATTCTTATTTCTGAAATATTAGGAAATCATCATGGATGATATACCTAGAGGAAAATACAGCTCTTTATGATGCAAAAGTGTAAAACATGACATATATAATTGCAATGAATACAAGTAGACAGGAAAATGTCTCTTCTCTGACAAATACTACATTTAGCTTAAGTAGAAAACGTGCAGCTCAGTATGAATCCTCACTAAAAATCTAAATTTCTGATGGTCGCACTTTAAAAGTAACTTCTCCAGAATTTCAAAATTTTCTTCTACATTTCATTTGCAAAGGCTTGTAACAATCCCTTAATATGCTTTTGACTTCTACAAAATATCATAACAATTATAGGAGAAAAGGGCAATTTGGAGAATTATGCGATATTCCTTTATGACTAACAGAAGTTTTTTTTTCATTTTCCCTTTTCTTCTGTCTTTTAGGGAGACAAAGTATTTAAAGCTGAAAAAAGAATTCATCAGGAAAAGGGGCAAGTACAAAACCCAAGAACCTGAACAGCAGCCTCGCTGTAGCAGTAATTTAGCAGTAGCTGCACACAACTACCACAGCAAATGCACATTCCAGCTATTAAAACAATAATGAGCAGGTTTTAAAGAGCTGGTTTTATGTCTATTCAAGCTAATTATATGCTTCTCTCCTATCCTCATCATATTCAGTAAACCAGCTAATTTCTTCCTATTTTTCATCTCAGACCATTCAAGTTTTAATATATAGCCTAAACCACTAAATCTTAGAGCAAGTATTCACTGATCAGTTAATTTAAAAGGATCAGGCTTCTTTTTTTTTCTTACCATATCAATTGTCAACATTGAAGAATACTGTGAGCTCTGGGTGTGATGTGTGTTCTCCAAGTGTGGAGAAGCCCATATAGATATGTAAAGAAATGTAGAGTGCTTATTCTTACTAAAAACTTTAATTCCAGAGCTGAATAGCATATTTTTATTGTATCCATAGACCCTGGCAGCTTAGTCAAGATGAAGGTACACAGAATCATGAGAAAGATCTCCTACATCTGCATATAAATAGTTGGTGAGAGGAAGGAAAGGTGGGAAATGAGAGACTGGTGTCAGCCGGGGGATGAGCTCAGAGGCAGCGGCAGAAATGGGAGCACAACACAGTCCAATGCCTGGGAAAAGAGTGCAGCTCAGCCTTGGCTGCCTACAGCTTTGTGTCTTTCATGCCTGCAGTGTATGGACTTGGGAAAAGATGAATTACAATAGTGGGGAGCTTGTAATGGCTTTCATTAGCCCTATTAGTTTACCTCCAGCACCAGATATGCAATTTTAAAGTACAGATCGTTCCAAGAAGAGCACTTTCATTCACCAATAGTTAACAGAAAAGCTTTGTTTTCCACCCCACAGAAAGCTGCTACAGGCTTACTGCAAATGTAAATATCTATTTTTGTTATCTCTGCTGGCATATGATTTGACATATGCATTTGGTAAAATGTTGTCTTCTTCCCATGCTTCTGGAAGCCGTGTCCATCCCATCTGCTTCATTCCCAAGTACTTAAATTTGCTTTGTCTTCAGCATCAACAACTCAAAATAAATAACACATATCCTTTGTCTGCTGATATGGCTGTCATCCATTTACTGCTTCTTACTCCATCTGTCTCCTCCCAGCTGTTCAATCCCAGCACTTCTCTCCAACCTTGGCATTCATCGATAGCACTTACAGTATGAAGCGTTAAAATGGAGCTCTTTCCTGTGATGTACAAAGGCTGGGGGGAGCAGCACTGCCCATGACTGGCAAGGATCACGTTAGGGGTTTACAGGACACGGATGGGTCCATGGGACTGGACAGGCTGCATCCAAGACTGGTGATATATTTGATTCATAGCAGATGACTATCATGTTTGAAAAGCTGTAGCAAACCATCTTCGGTAAAGGCAGAGGGAACCACAGGCAGGGCAGTCTAACCTTGATTCCTTGACAAAATTGTGGAACACATCCTCACCAAAGCCACTGCCAGACATATGAAGGACAAGAAAATGAGGAGGAACAGTATGGATTCACTAAGAGAAAGCTGTTCTTGAGCAGCTCAGCTAATTGCTGTGAAATGACCCGCTCAGTGGTGGAGATCAGTGCATGCAATTTCCCTTCTTGTTAGCAAGGCTATGGACAAGATCTCCCAGCAACCAGCTGAGCAGGAGCCAGAGGAGTCATATCTTCCAGTTTTCTTAATTTTTTACAACCATCAACATTTTCATTTCACAATAATAGGTTCATCCTGAAGTTTTAAGACTTTTTAAGGAAAAAATTACATTAAAAGGAGCAGATGGTTTGAATGGGGTTGTAAATAAGTGTATTATCTTAATGTAAGGAGTGCTTTTGGGATAAGGAAAAGAGCTCAGAACAGTTACATAAAGAGGAAGTTTATTGTGCTAATAAGGTGTCATGTAGGGCAAAACAAAACAAAACAAAAAAATCAAAGCATCTGTTTAATTTTAAACACAAGTCTTTTGGGAATAACAGAATGAAATGCCACTAAAAATTAAATGTATTTTCAGCTTTCAGTGGGGAAGTAGAATTCCAAGACCACATAAAAAAAGTGAAGCATTTTTAAGATTTTACAGAGAGCTGCATGCAGATAAGGGGTGGTGGGACAGATATACAGTTTCTAGTCCAATGTTTCTCCATCTGTGATTCACAAAACATCAGAAAAGCCTATACAACACAGTTGTAAAATCAAATAAAACCAGCCATATTCCTCTCCATGTACAGAAATGTTATGGAATAAAATGTGGGAAAAGAAATATAATGCCTGGGTACATAAGGTTATGTTTCATCTGATTGTAAATGAAAAGTATTATAGCAATGTTACTTGAGTTAGTTAATTCTCTTTTTTTTTTTTTTTCAACAGATGTTTTGGTGTGCTCATTAAAACAAATGTAAACCACCAAAGGCAGCTGCTTAAAAAGCAGTTATTTTTTTTTTATTATTATTATTGTTTTGTCCTCTACTCAGAAATACAAGAAATAAATGTGTACTCTAAAGATCTTCCTGAAGGGGAATGGGAATGCAGGAATGGTAGAATTCTGAGTCTCTAGGGAAGAGAAATTTCAGCTTGAAAAACTGAAATCTGACCATTACTGCATCTAGTAAAGACTTGAAAAGGCAGGAGGAATCCGTGATACTACGGAAAGCTTCAGATACAGGTTCTGGATACAAACAGACAGAGAACAGAGGACATCAATTTTAAAAGGAATTGAGCATCCAGAATTCTTAGCAATTCCAAAATCTTAGAAATTTGGTATGTAATTCAGAACACTAAAAAGCCTTGATCTGGTATTAATTTTTCTACACAAAAAAGATAGTGTGCCCAGGAGACACTGTCCAGTGAGTAGTAAAATGTACTGATTTGGAGGAGTGAGGAATAACAGTGCTCTGCACGAGTGAGAGCAAGATGGAAGGGTCAAGCCATGATCAATTTTGCAATGGAAAACCCACATTTTCTTCACTTGTTACTAAGTTCTGAAATGTTGATAAAAGGACTTGAACTAAAAAAAAAAATCCAAGTCAGTGATTAAAGTGCCCTCCTTGATCTCGTTTACTCAAGGCCAAATTTTGCATGCATTATGCTTCTCAGTTAAACGGTACATTTGCATGTATCTATTTTTAATAGTTCTCCTTTCAAAAGAGTTGAAGAAAATTAATAACTCCAGACAAACTCACTTCAAGCATTACAAGCTTCAGGGCTAGGAAATGATTGAGAGCAGGAAACTTCTACTTCTGACAGGAGACTCCTCAAAGGATACTGTCATCCTTAGCTTTGGAAGTGATAATATTTCAGAGCAAGTAAGGAGGAGGTTGGGTTTTTTATCTTTAGTGGTGATATTAAAATAATGACATTTCAGTCTCAGTACTGATAATTCTCAAGTTTTTTGGCAAAATGGGACAATTCAAGATTTCCTGTTGTGTTAACTTTCTTTACAATTTTAAAAGATACGGAAAATAACATTTCAAAACCAAATGGCCTTTTTTTTCTGAATTACTTTTGAAATCTACAGGTTTTTTACGAATTCTGGTTTTGTGGGAGTTCCTAGAGAAAGTCAAGCCAGATTAAAACCATTTTTATCCTGTTGCCTACAATCCTTTACTTTGTGAGAGACAGGATTCTGTTAGCACTGGATGTCCAAGAGCCCATTATTTAAGACGCCCTGTCCTGCTCTGCACACCTTCCAGATTTTGTTCTAGAAATGCATGTGCATCCACGTCCAAGTGAATAATTCTAATGCCACTGGAGATGCTCTGTGAGAGAAAATACTCCAGACCTTAATATTTGGGGGTGGGGGAGCAATCGTTTCATTTTATAAGCCTAGGGCTATAATTGTTAATGCTTAGACTATTCTAGATAACCAGAAGAATAGTTTTATATTAGGCTATTATCAATAACTAATCTTCGTCTTTTCAGGGAAAATCCCTGAACTTTGGACATCACGGCTTATGTAATCTCTTGAAATATTTATTCAGAAATAAATAGGTTTTATATATCCCTACAGTGTCAATCCAAATATAACTTTGATTGACATAGATACTTCAGCAAATTATACTAAGTTGAGCAGAAAACTACAATTACTCAGTTTTATTTGCTAATCACCACTCTATATTTATTGAAGTGACTAGAAAGATTGTGTCACTTGATCTTTTGCCTTTATAAAAATGCCTTTGACTTCTTCAGTTATTTTTATTGCACATCACCAGGCTGGCCACTTTGTTCACCAAAAAAAGACAAGTTGTAATTATTGGTTCTTTTCTCTAAGGGCAAAACAATGACCCTGGTAACAGTAAATGCCCTGAGCCTTCCCCCACTAGAGGGGCTGTGCCTGAGGCCAGCTCTGTGAGACAGAGCTCTCTCATTTGGCCATCCCTGTGGTCTTTGAGAAGGGCTGAAGGAAGTCTGGGGTTCTCTCAACAAATGCTGGGCAGCATCAATATGGAATTCCCAAGCTGGGTGCAAGGTATCTTTTCTCTTCAGAAATCCGTTAAGTCTTCACACACAGGAAAAAGAAATAGCCCTTCCAGTTTCACCCACGTGTACCTACTCTAGAGGCCAGAAAAGAAGGTAAAGTCTGACAATATGGGATACTTCACTCATTTATGATCCAGGTATGCACTAAAATTTTTTATTGTCTCTCACCATTCAGTGTTGGAAAAAGTATTCCAGCAGCATATCAATAGATAATGATCATAGCTGACTTATTTCCTCCAGAGTAAAATAACCCCTGAGTCATGGTTGATCTACCTGATTTACAGATTTTAAGGCACTTTGAGCATCTGGGCTTTGTCATGATATATATAAATAGTAAAGGAAGAGTCCATTGTTCTGAAATGTAAAAAAGCTAATGGAAAAATAGATAAATAGGAAACACTTCATCAGGAGAACCACAGTGGGGATATAGTTATCAAAACTCTTAGTCACACATATCTCCTTGCTCTAGATACTTCCACAAATTTTGTGGAATATTTCACTTGCCAAATCTGCAAGGAACAAGAACAGAAATGAGAGATTGTGTTCTTAGGCATAGAGTGACCTTTTCAAAAGGGGAAGCATATGTCCTCAAATCCAAGTTGTCTCGTCTTGCTGAAATTCCACTTTTAAGTCAGCTCACAGGATGAATTATGTCTTCTGGTAAAATAGGAAACAGAAGTCTGACAGCTGACTGCAATCTTAAATTTCATGGAAAATAGCAGAGCACAGTCATGGCCTAGGGTATCTTTAGCTTACAGCAAAACCCTTTTGTTGCAGGACTAAGACTTGCCCAGAAGAAAAATGTATCACAGGTTCATTTTCATGCAAAATAAATGGAGTGGTTTGGAAACATATGAAGAGTCCTAATGATACATTCAAAACACTTTTGGCCACAAATATTACTGAAATGTAAAGCCTGCTAAACACTCTTTTCTTGGAGAAAGGGTCTTTCTTTTCATCTTTCCAATTTGCATTCCTAAAATATCATCATAATACCAATGTGCTGTAGAACCATTAAACAACTATCAATTTCCTCCCCTTTAGTCTCACCATTTAAGAAAAGCAAACACCTTGATTATTTGAAAAAAGAAAGATGAGAACACTAAACACCTAACATGATTAAGGGTGAGGACAAAGAGATCACAGAGGGTAAACTTTGCAGTCAAATAAACAAATAAAATGCCAAAGGGCACTTCCATTCAGGAAAGAGAGAGGAAGAAAGAGATCTGCTTTCATGGTGTAGAAACGCTATCACCAGCCAACATCAAGAATTTATTCCTACTGGCACATGTGCAATTAAGAGAAAACACCTGCACTTACATTCTGTTCTAAGCTGTTCTAAGATCTAATATACAATCAGTAGCACTTTCCTATAACCTTATTAAACTGTTGCAAACAATAACAGGCAAATAACCAAAGTGGGTTGCTAATCTTGTGGTTTATAATCATGTGGAAGTTATTGCCCACTTATTTTTGTATCCTAGGGTGACATACCTGTGAATCTTTAAATACTCACAAGTCATGGACAATTTAATTTTAGGCAGCTTGCTTTGATAATTTTTCTTCCACACAAAATTAGCTAAAGTGGCTTTAACTGGGCTGATGTTAATCCCTTTGTGCAGAAGAACCTATACATAAGGGAAACCTAGTTTAATATTTACAAGTACTCTAAAGAAGACAAAAATGACCTTTCTTAATTAAATATCATGACATGAAGGGTAATGTTGGAATAGAATATTCATCTAAATAAAGATCCACATGTCTCTGATAGAGTTAAATATTCTGGGCTCAATTCTCTGACTTAACACTGGTGAAAAAAACAGGGCTTATTCTTTTGAGATAAATGGAATTACCTTGTTTTATATCAGCAAATCCTGCACAAACCCAAGCTCTCTGATCCTAGACTTGCTGGCATAAGTACATTTAAAGAATTTATAAAGTTCTGTGGGGTGAAAAAAAAGTGTTTTCACAGACTTGTACTCAGTAGGAGGTGCAGGTCTCTATATTAACTTTCACTCAGGAATGCTTCATTATCCAAGATTATAAATTCATTTGACATAATGGAAGGACAGGATAAATTATTCAAAAAGGATGTAAATAGTTTATATGCCATTAGTAAATTCTCAAGGACAGGGAGATTTGAAATATTTTGTGGCATAAGGTTAATTACCTATCTGATGTGAATTCCTACATAGATATTCTCATTTGAAGTATGATTATGCGCTTGAAATACACACCAAATGTTATGGTCTGCTTATTTCATTGTTTTAATCAAACTTTAGTACAGATAAGACAATATACATTTCTTTGGTTATTTCTCCTGCTGATAATTTTCAGGGCAAGCTGTGATTTCATTTGTTTCAGCCATGCTGGAACATTTTTTGCATTTACACCAGATTTTCTCCTTTTAAATTTGTGGGTTCATTGCAAATGAGGAATGGTACAACATGAAGGTACTTATCTTTAAAGGCAAAATATAAACCTAGAAAATTCAGAGGATGTTCAGGACATGCAAATGGAAAAGAAAATGTTTCCTGTGAAAACTTTTTTTAAAAACCTTGACACTCTATGCCTAACTAGATAATTAACTAGATAATTCTCATAATGTAACTCTATAGTAAGGACACGTGATAAAGCAGACGAAAGGACTGATAATTCATCTCATTTAGTAATTTGCTTAAGCAATACTTATGAAAAAGAGTAAGACCTGTTTCAGTCCTGGTATTAGACCAAACAGATGCTTGGGTGCTGTTCTGGAGCAGGCCCTGGTGCACCCGGCTGGCACCTGGTGCCCACTGTCCTTGCTGTCACCTGCAGCAGACCCACCAACCCTTCCCACCACATCCTTAGCACAGAAAGGGGAACATACATAAATTTTGGTGTACAAAGCACAAAGGAGCATGGAAGGATAAAGCTAATCAATACTGCCAGCTGAAGGAGTGCTCTCATATCGGCATCACTGAGTTATAAGGCAAATATTTGTGTTGGTTTTATCATGATCTTAACCTGTAAGCACAGAACAAGTGGGCCTTCGGGGTGTTTTGCAGCAGGAATCAGCCACTGTGTGAACAGGGGAGGAGCCCAAGGAGACCTAAATATGAGACTCTCTACAAATAAGAGATCTGACCCATTAGCTGTAGTTTCTTACTCATCTCCAGCATAAATGGAACAAAATATAAAAAGAGAACAAAATATTCCTAGTATTTAGAAAATACACCAGTCATTGCTATTTTACAAGTATAAGCACTTGATTTTTTAAGGACTGCATTTGTGGACTTTCTAACTGACAAGTAGTCCTTTTAGCCTCAGTGCATGCATGGAATAGCTTGAAGAAACAGGGTCACAGAACTCTGAAATATACCTTAAAACATAGCAGGTGTTTCTGGCACTGCTCAAATTCTGACATAAAACTAAATTTAGAAAAACTATTATTGCCATATTACATGATCTATACTAGTAAGGCTTGATATAAATTCTGAGCCAAAAATCACTTTACCCCTGAACAATTACTTTATCTACTGTGACTAATGCTGATTATTTTCCCAATGCTTACGTTTTGTTACGTTTTTACAGGATTTCAGTTCAACACTGTTGAAGACTGTCCCAAATTGGTTCAATACTCTTAATTAATATTTGTGTTTCCAAGATATTCCAGTGTAATTACAGGAACATTAATCTGTCAGCAGTAATTTCTGAAAGGTTCACAGACTCTCTGCTCTCAGTGCACTCAATAGGGCCACTCTGCCAGAAGAAGCCGGTGGGAGATCCGGTTTTTTGTCTCTTCTCTGATAGAATTTTCCTGCCAAGCCAGTAGAACAGTAAAGGAGAATAAACAGCCTTATTCAATCAATTTTCAGTGACAGGATGTAGGCCTGGTACAAATTCCCCCAAATCAATAGAAAAATCAACTTTCCCCAGGCTCAGAGCCACCAAGAGCTGCTGAAAGCAGAAGCAATCAGCCCAACAGAGCTTGGGTCGATCCCTGAGAAGGAGAAAGGCTGGCCCTGGGCTGCACTGCACTCTCAAGGCGAGGAGGCTCAGTTTTTTTGCATCTTCAGAGAAAGCAAGCAAAAATGTATGGAGGAGTCTGCTGTACAAATGCCTCAAAAGATGGATTCCATATTCGAATGTACCCACCCAAACACGGCTCAAAAGCTGGGTGTTGGGATCAGGATCTATCTACCTGTGGTGTCTGATACTTGAGGCAAGTGATACTTGATTCATGGGCTTATCAGGTGTCAGGGGTGATTAGGGTGATCCTTATTTACTTGCTTAAACCCCTGAGTACCATTACTGTTTTTAATACATCTGTTTATGGAAGAAGCTGCCATCCCAACAGGGTAACAGGGACAACGTCTGACCCACTGAAATACACAACATCTTTCTTCTTGATTCATTTAAAGTAGGATAAAGACTGAAATAATCAGTTCAGAAAAACACCCTGAACCATTAAAGGGGGGCAAGGACTCTCTGCCAGCTTGTATCAAAGTAATATACTATTGCCAAGCTCAAGCATGTTCACTAAGTTGTGGCCTGTAGCGTTCCACCTACCACTCTGGGATGTCTGCTTTAATTCCAGCTTGTCCCTGGCAGGACTCACTGATGACCAACCACCAGCTGAGCCTTGTGCCCCAGACAAGAGGAATCCTTGTGCCATGGGCTTGACTGGCACAGACCAGTGCAGCCCTGTTGACTTCAGCTGTGTTGTCTTCTAAAGAATTACACTAATTTATACTAGTTGAGGCTCTGACCTTTTAATTCTGAGATTGGTTTAGTTTGCATCAGTGAATAGGTTATCTCCTTAATTTAAATCATTGCTGCATATGAAATTATTCAGTATAATTTGATGGTTGAATAAAATTAATGAAAAATTTGTCTCGCTAAGGGCTTGCACAAAGTTGAACTTTCCAACATTAATCTTGGTAAATTAAGACATTGGAAAATGTGCTTTGTTAGCAGAGGGCAATTTGTGTCACAAAGTGAGTGCTGAAGGAATTAAGACTCACTGTATAGATGGATACTGAACCAATGAATTATGTTCATGTTATAGATCCTCATCTCAGGCCTGAGCATGTAAACTTGTGGGATGCTCTCTCACTGCTGCAGGGGTGAGCAGCCTGTAGGGAGCAGCACAGGTAAATACACAGAGCTGGCTCCCACAGGATGCTGATCCCAACCATGCGGAGAAAGGGGTGCTGTAAACCCCATGTCTGCGAGAAGGGGTGTGCAAGAACCATGCAAGGGGAGCTGGAGCTGTGCAGGATTAGACACAGGAGGGTGTTGAGGAATTCACCCTCATTTACTAAACCACAACAGCAGACAAAATGTTACCTCTTGTTTTACTGATACTGAATAATTTGTTCACTTATTGCCTGTTAATTATGTGCCACTAATAAGTCACTGAACTGCTTTGATCCTAATTTGACGTAAGCTGTGTGAGCTGAGCAGGTTTTCCCCATGACACGGCACTGCGGCAAATCCCCAGGCAGGTGGTCTGGGTATTCCAGGTTGCCTCCTGCAGCCCACACCCTCCTTTTCCTATGGCAGCTCCATGCTGAGTGTCAGAAAACAGAGATGCTGACACGTGGGCATGAGGGAACATCAGCTCAGGCAAAATTATTTCTGTGGAAGGCATTAATTTGTAATATTGGTGGAAGTTCCAGCAAGTGTGCTCTGAACTACTGGATTGTGTAGAGGCCAAGCTGGTACACACTCCTCTTTTGTCTTCCTTCAAGACATTGAAGATTATCTGGACCACTGATGAGAGCCTTCGAGGGTAAGGAGGAGAGGCACACACCAGACTCCAGGTTGGGGTATGACGGAATGGCACATTTATTAAAATGGCGCCGGTTTATATGAGGTGGAACTTTCCAGAAAGGGGGCGGAACTTGGGAGGAGCATCAAATCCTCCTCCGTGAAAGGGAAGAGAGGGGAGGGTCACAGCCATAAAAGGCAAACAGGGGCAGAGAGAACCATATAAGGAAAGTCTGTGGCAAATCTGACCAATCAGGGAGCGGGGACAGCGTGAGGGGGAAAACCGGACTCCATTTTGTATCGCATGAAATAATGATAAATTTAACTTTACAACTGTGAATTCATAAACTAGGAAACCCATAACAACTCGAAATACTGCAATAAACTTTTTCTTATATGAAACAGCACTTGTTTGTAGCTCCCCTCTTGACACTCGGTCTTGTCAAGCAGTTTCGTGGTCTTTCTTCCATTTGGCATAATTGCGTACTCCTACAGACCACTACAGCCACCTGAATTTTTGGCATGGCAGTGGGGTAACCGTGCTCACTGAGGGAGGAGCAGAGTTGTCTCCTTCGCTCTCATTGTTCTGTAGCACAGTTGAACCAGACTGCAGAAACCTTGCCTATCCACTCCCCCAAACAGACTAATTTTGATTCACAAATACGTTATGTGCAAATACAAGTTTCCACGAGGAGGATGCCTGTTCTGAAGCCATTTTGCTTCTGAGAGTGTTTGCTATAAATTATGAAGTGAGATCTGTATGACCTCATGCATCAAAGCCAGGACCATATTTTTTCTGCTATTGTAATTCATCAATACACGATGCTTTCAAAGATTCATCACACGTTCATTCATATTCTATTAGACAGTCTTTGCATTCACATCTGCTGCCAGCGTGCCCAAATGTGAAACAATTTCTAAACCGAAGGAAGGGTCCATACAACACACTGGGAGATTTTCAGCAAAGTGCCTGGCTAGAGATACATGATGATGGTTTTTATCTCAGGGAAAAGCTCGATAAGTAACTAATACAATAAATTCTCAGCAGAAGTCTTCTTTAGAGAAGCAGTAGAAATCCCCACGTCCCAGCGACTGAGGCACCAGCTTCCCCGAGAGGCCTCCACTCACACAGATGAGAGCTGAGCCGACACAGAGACCTGATGTGCTCCCCAGCACACGGAAGGAAGAGTGAGAGAGGGAGGAAACTCCCCAATCTTATACACCCCTGATTACGTGAAGGAATGGTGTGGAACACTTCCTTAGTTATAACCTGGTTACTAGGGAAGGCTCAGACCAAACCCAATAAAACTAAACCACCACACATGCCTAAACCTTTACCTCAGCAGTGACTAGTCAGACAGGGCACCAAAGCGTCGTGGTGTAAATTAACCCCTTGAGTTCAGGACCTTGAATCCTTTAGTCCAGTTACTCCACAGCCCGTGCCTGAAGCAAGCGTGTTTCAAAGAGTCATTTTCCAGGTACAAACTCAAAGAGAAGCTGCTATGACACCTGGCCGTGATGCTGCCGTCCACTTCTAATCCTTCCATTGCAAATATTTACCCTAGAAAGTTCAGTCCCTGGGTTCATGAAGGCTTGCCCTTCCCTCTGATCAAAAGGTAGTTCCACAGAATAACAGAAAAAGACAACCTCAATCTAAAATTTGACTGCGCAACCACTGACCTTCAACAAATTTGTGGAAATTCATGGATTATCTGTGAAAGACTCAGGCATGTGAATTTAAGTAGGAATTGGTCATTTCATACTTTCACTAGAAAAGAACTCAGAATAATGTGAACGATAATTTAACTATGAGAGATAGAAAGCATAAGAATTAGAAATAAGCCTTATTTGCTATTTAACTCAGTGCTCAGTTTTCATAGAGCACAACCACAAAAAGTAATTCCCTTTGTGTGCACCTGCAATCTGCTCTGTGTTCAGGTACCTACATCTCTGTCCTGAACAAACACCTCCCATTTCTCTCTGTCCAAGTGAATAAAGCTGGGAATTGCATCGAGATGTCAGAAACACAAGAAAGGTCTGCAGCTTCTAAGAAACCCATTCCTCTGTAAAATGTTCCATTTAAATTCAAAGTGCATTCATGGAAGTTACTGGTCTCCTCCTCCTCTCCCCTCCCCACCACACCACGCACTCTCGTGCTCTCCTGGCACTGCAGAGAGCTAACTGCACGTACCTCTGTCTCTCGCTCCACTGACTGCCTTGGTCCTCAGCCTCAGGAGGCTTGAGGAATGGCAGGAATAATATCATGTTGTCTCCAATACAAGATTCAGGTCCAACAGAAATGCTTGTAAACATAAGCATAAGCTTTTATCTTCTGAGCAAACTTCAGCTTACTCTCTCCTTCTTAGAGGCAGAAACTGGGAATTTAGAAAATTTGTTACATAAGGCTGATTATTTTCTTCAACAGAGAAACATTCCATAGCTGTATCCCACATCTACCCCAGATTAAACATGCAGTGAAGGAGCAAGGAGACCCTCTGCTTAACCTCATATCTTTTCCTGTTTAAGATAGATGGTTTTGTGCTGCAGGAATCTTAAAATGAATTTATTCTAGTCTACATAGAGGTTTAAATCTGTATGAAACAAGTTTAAGTCAGAACTCATCAGGAACTGTGATGCTTTACAAATGTGCAAAAGCCAGTGAACTATCAAATTAAGGAATAAAATGTCCTTATTTGTGTCCTAGCAGTGGTTCTTTAAAAAACCCCATTACATGTTTCAAGGAATGTCAACCTATAAAGCATAGATAGGCTGTAAACTATTCCTTGCTAAATGTGAAGTTTATAGTGCACCAATTAAAATTATCTAAACATTTAATAATAGATTGTATGTGACACTACAGATTAAAGATCCTAATCTGCTTGTTTACTCCCCCCACTACCATGTGATTATCAATCCTTCTTCTGCTTAAGAAAAAATAGTAATCTATAGTGCAATCCTACAAATCTACTGGAAAATAAGAATAAGCAAGTTACTTTTTTTGTGCATGGATGACCTTTTAGATGCATAAATTCATAAAAACTTGTGACAGTGTAATGCTTGCATATTGATAAAATTACTTATTTGTTTTTAACATAAGTTTTTCTTCTTACTTTTTCACCAGGGGTAATTTCTGGAAGAAACATCTTGGTTTTCTTCATTGGGTTAATGAATGTGCCACAGCAGTTCGTGTTACTACATTCAGAGTAAAACTTGCATACTGCAGAACAGATGGGTATTGTGAACTGTTATGATGGCAGAGCAGTAGGTTTTAAATAATACATGGAGAATGTTTCTGTCTCATTAAGTTTCCAGTTTCTTTAAGAAACATCTTTAAAATACAAGGAAAATATTCTTGATGGAAGCTGTTCTTATTTTGTGTAATTAGATGTCTTTAGATGTTATGAGGAGAAATGCTGGTATCAGAACAAAAGCATCACAGCTGTAACTCTGATTTACAGTTTTAGTGTGCAGTTTCACAGCAAGTGAACACAGTTCCTGGTGCTTCTTCAAGATTGCCAGGGTCAAAAATAAAGGTAAAGAAATAAATAAAAAAGAAGGTGTTAAAAATACCTTTCCTTCTCCCCCCTCAATTTCCTAGACTATTTACAAACAGCTTCCACCTCCCTCAAAGTAGTTTTCTTCCTCTCTTTCTCTAGTCCTTCTAAATTCCCAATTTTTTCTTCAGCTTTTCACCTATTGTTTCGTTTTTGAGTGCATAGCCCACTTAGTAATCAGAAACTCTGTCTGTTTGCATGTATTCTGAATTCTATTAAGAGAGAAATTGGTAAGCACAAAAATGTCTTATAGATTTCATTCACAGGCTGCACAAGCTGTAGATTATTTAACACAATTCTGAATAAATCAAAAAGCAAGGGCTAAAGAGAGAAAAAAAAAGGGTGATTGTTCAAATTTTCACTTAGAATGCTTACTTTCTATTAAATGCATAATAAGATAAAATGGTTTCTGAGTCCAACAGTTTTCCTAACATTCAGAACATAAATTTTAGACTTATACCAATCACAATAATGAAAAAGAGATGCCAGTTGTCAGAATTCATTTTCCCTTTGAATAAGCTGAGCTAGAATGCAATTTAAATGAGATGAGCCAGAATAGCAGACTAGCACATAAGGACTATGGCCCAATATACAAAGCAAACACATTATGAATCTGAGCAGTGAGAATACATTCATTTATCAAGACATGTATTAGCGAGGAGGGGAGACTGAGAGCTTGCAGGATACAAATGCACGATCAGGATAGTCAGCCTGGTCTGCCATTGTACACTCCTGAAAACACCCAATCTTTTAGAGAATGAGAACAAGTTCTGCCTTTCTTGCCACCTGGTCATCCCTTGCTGTAAATCTGAGCTGAAGAGAAGGGCTCAAGCAAAAGATTATTGTATCTAGTTTGAGGGTGCTGTTAAGAGAAAAGATTTAACTTTTGACAGCTTAAGGTATCACTTGATCTGTGATATCTGCCCACAACTTAAATACTTATTTCCTCTTGTAAATGAAAGCATGTGCCTTGAATTCATCTGTCCACTTTGAGACTGGTTTAAACCCAGGCACTGGCAAGAGGCAATGAGGGAGAGACAGAGTCCCCCTGGAGATGGCCCTGCTACAGCTCACCTGGGCCAGCCACAGCGAGGGGGTCTTACCCATCCTCTGGCCCTTCAGGTCTCAAGTCTATTATTAGACTCTCTAACTGGCCCTGCACCAACACAATGTGGGGCTTTCTTCACCAGATTTCTGGTATTGCTTGCTCCTGCCTTCGAGCACCAATCCCACAGCTTCAAATTTTATTCCAGAAGTGAATTGAAACAGTATGAGTCTGTATATGCGAAATGATATCTATGATAATTTAAAAAAACCCCAAACAACTCTGTTTCAGCCACAACCAGGGCAAACTCCATATACTAATGGCACATGAAACCTTCCTACAGACAGCCTGAATCTCCACATGACTTTGAACTACTAGCTGAACAATGCAAAGCTGAATATTCTCCCTTCCGAAGTATTTGTGAGATAAAAAAATGTCATCACCTCTAGGGCCATTAACTGCAGTTAAAAATTGCTTCATTTCCATAGGAAACACTAGATACATTCTGGCTCTGAACTGAATAAACTGATTGGATTTTTTTTTTCCCTTAATATGCCTACCATTATATCCCCAGTCTCACTTCCAGAGTTTCCTGATTCTGAAATATTTATGAGCTGACTCAGGTGACATTGGTTTACTGTTTCAGGGTGAACACAAGTATCAGCAGTTTTGTTGCACCGTGGTTAGTTTTACTTAGTCTTCATAGCTCCTTAGCAAGTTTTAGTTGTTTCTGCTTATATGTTACTTGTTTCTACAGAGGACCCTTCTCTTGGCACTGACAAGTGAGCTGATGTTTTCTCTAGAATTCCTGGACAGTATTTCCCTCTCTAAACCATTATCCAGTACATCTCACAAAAAACTCAGCACTCAGCTACACAGTCACTTTCGAAGGGCAAGATACAGGATAAGACATATAGGTAATTTGAATCTCACACCTTGTGACTTCCCTGGTTTTTGTTGGTTTTGTTTTAGGGTCAGTGATGACAGTAAAAAGGATTAGTTATAGCAGTTAATGCAGCTGATAGAGTTTGGCTACATATGAAGGGCTGTGGCACGTGGCCATTGCTTTTGGCAACATATGGGTTATAGAATTGTGCATTCAACTCTTTCCTACTCATGTTAGTATTCTGCCAAGTCTCTCAGGGCTTATTCGTGCTTTTCAATAGCATCTGTACCTCCTACTTCCCATTAAAATATACTAAATCGAAAAGCAATGAGATGTTCTCAGTGTTTCCCAGTTTAGTCAAGAGCTTGGTTGAGTTTGATTAAAGTTCTTAAGCAATTTTAATTTGAGGGGGGGAAAAATGAGGGAATGCAGGAATAATCATAACAGAATTATATACTCAATTAACACTTAAAAATGGTCTATGGGGCACCAACAAGACATGATGGCTTTCAGCCACAGAGAAGGCAGTAAACAGATCAAATATAGGCACAGTCAAGTGGGAACTGGCACCTGCAGAGAACAGTGCAATGGAGCAATGTGACTGTGGAAGCAATGGAAGAGAACAAGAGACACCTAATGAGGCAAGGAGCATCTCCCCTCTCCTTTTCTGCCCCTGGTGCAACTTGCATGTACTTTCTTCTCCTGGTACTCCATCCCAACCTCCTTGTGTGAGCCCCTCCTCTTAAGGGAGAGAGATTTAAAATGTGAAGGGAACTAAGACAGGTGAAACAGCATAGGGACAGAGTCTGACTGCATCCATGTGGAAAAAGAATGGAGAGGGAACCATGGGATGAAACACCAGTAGGCTGACTCGGCTGATGGGCTACAAGTAACTGGAGGTAATTTACATCTTCCTTCCTCATTATAAGCACTAAAGAAAAGAAGAAAACCACCCAAAGCTCACAAGTTTTTAAAACTCTTTTGTTACAGTACAGTCAAACCACCATTTTTCCTGTTCTTCTACTCTTTTCCAATGGAAGCTGAGTAGTTAACAGCCCTCAGAAGGAACTGTTCTTGACACAAGTACTTCCTTCTTCCCAAAAGTGCTCAGTGATATTTCTTCATGCAAAGGACTGAAAGCCAACTAAGAAGCACTGCCATTCCCTTTCTCCCCACCACCTTCCCCAAGAGTAATTTTAGTGGAGCTTTGATTGATGTCAGATGAAATTAACTGGAAACATTTAATGTGTTTAACATGTAAAGGCTTAGGGCTCTATTCACTCGGAGTTAGAGGCTTTCTGTGGTTCATAAACTCAGAGGACACTGAAGCCTGAATTTCAGCTCTCCAGCCAGATGACTTATTAAACAGCACCTTGACTCCTGCCACCACTTCTGCTTTTCACTTCATTATTAATGGGAGGAGGACTTGAACTGATGGCAGCAAGAATGGAATAGAAAATCCTGTGGCAGAGATGCTGTTAATTTCAGTATTGTGTCCATCATTAAGCATTAGATTAAGTCAAACTGTATTTCCCTCAGCAGCTGTTGAAAATCCTCGTTTAACCAAGTGAAAAGGAATATTGTGCTTCAAGTGGAAGGATATGAGGTCCCTGCTAGCAAATAGGGAAGGGATCTGAATAGACAGGGAGGTTTCACGAAGCATATACTCAAGAGTATAGTTTCACATTTCTTAAAACTAGAAAAGTCTTCAGTCATTTAAAGTATTGAAAGTTCAATAATTTTTTTCTGCTTTCTCCTATTTATAGCAGCATCCTGGAGAGGAGAGGTTTATTTCTAAGTCAACAGGTGATTACATCGAGTTAGAAAGAAAATGTTTTCTTAACACATACTTCCTTTTGGACCATCTACCAAAGGTAGACTAACCTTGCTAAGGGATAAATATGAGAGGCTCTGGGACTCCTGAGGGGTGTCTTAGTGAGCCCCAGCTGAGCAGTGTGAAGGTGTGTGTGTGTACAAGGCAGTCTCTGCTCAGGGAATGCTTCACTGAAAATTGGTGGGAATCAGGGCAGTGCATAGGCTATTAAGGACATGTAGGATTTGAACATTACTCACTTCAAGAGCATTTCATTCTTGCAACTGCTTTTCTACTCTATTTGTATTCAGTATTACTTTATTGACATGTAAGCAAGTCTATCAACAGTGGAATATTTTTCCTAAGTGACAAAGAGGTTTTGAAAGGCCTGTCTATACAAATACCAGAAATTATCCTTTCTACTCTCTATGCTTTGCCATTTCTAAATACGTTTGTGTTATACATTACTCTGTGATTATTTACCAACTCATCTTTAGCACACAATTGATATGCCAAGCTCAGAGCAGCTGGGTTTGTAAAAGGTCATGCTCCAATGAGACAATTGTACTCTATTACTTAGTTATGCCTGACAAAGCTTGTCAGGAGTTCTTCAAAATCCAGCAGTCATGACTTCAACAGCATATTTGCCACTGCCATGACACTAATGCAGCAGTTACCACAGAGCAATGGCTTCACTGTTATTGTGCTTTAATGCAGATTAGTGGCTTTCTGAGCAATTTTCCCCCTCATAAGATCTTCATAAGAGTTCTACAAGACATTCTTAGCATTATTGCATACTTTAAGTAGTAAACTCACATCCTCCATTCTGCCATTCAGAAGACTTTTCATTTTCATAGTCCCTTTTTGCATCTTATTTTCTCCCAGAACACAGCAAGAGTTGAGTGTCAGTTGCCTTGCTCTGGAGTTAAGCATCAGGTGGTGGAAAGGCTGAACTTTTCCTGCTCATGAAGGAATAAGCCACTTGATGAAACTCTGCAGATACAGTTATCTCTGAAAGTGTCAGGCAGAAGGTAAGAACTCAGTTTCTCTGAAGCAGAGAACCAACTGAGATGCAGTCACAGACCACACAAGCATTTTAAGTCCGCCTAATGTAAAATGAAAGAAGTCCTTAAACTACCATGATGAGCATGTATATAAATATAGGTCACAAATTACAAAAAATTATCACAAGTGATATATATACAAGTGGAAATATATACATGTATTTCTGGTGAAAGTAAATAGTTTTCTTCAAGATAGCTGTAAGATACCTTGGTTGTATTTTGTAATTGCAGATGAAAAATCTTGAAAGGTTAATCAATCAGCAACCATTTTCTAGGCTGTGTATGAAGTCAGGGAAAATGGAACCAGTTGTGCTGTCTTTGAGATCATTTATTTTTCTGTATTTTCACTCTATAATAGTCAGTTAGAAGGTATCAAGAAGGACTCATGAAAATACAAGGTCATACCCAATGAGTAAGATGCTGGCAATTCCAGTGCGTCATAGGGTTGTATTGCTGCTATTTATTTCATAACAGTACAAAGAGGAAAAGTTCCTTTGCTGTGTCTGTCATGTCTGCAAGATCAACCACACTGTGCAGCCACAGATGCTACTACTGTGTAGTAAGAGGAAATCAAACAGCCTGTATAGCTTGTCATTGATGTGTGTTTGAAGTGACTTCCAGAAAAAGCTTCAGAACTATCACATTTTTCGAGTTCTGTGTAATGCAGCTGAACAGCCAGGTTATTTACAATTATTGCTGGATCTGTCTGCAGTGATAGGCCACAAATCCTGCCCACCAGCTGATCCTCAGGGTGAAGTTCCTCTGTCATGGAGAGACTTTCAAAACATCTCTAAATATCTCCATGTACTAAATGCTCAGTTATACAGTGGGATCCTCAGGTTACACTTCAAAAAATACTGGTCAAGATCTTTTGATAAGTCAATTACAATATTTTTTGGATTCTGAACAAAACCAGCATGTGTTTTGATTCAGGTTAGACAGAAATAAAGCACCTATGTCACATACAGCATTAGTTTGATTCAAAAAACATGCATTACTGAAAAAAGAAATGTATAGTCTTTTCCTGAAGCAGCCAAATAGAGAAATAGGAAATTATTAAAGGCACAAATCATGATCTCATAAGTAATGTGCCAAAGGAAAAAGTAACCCATGTCCTCCAACATGCCATGCTATATTATGAGTTCCTAGGAAAGAGGAAGACACGATACAGAAGTGATAGTAAGATGGAGGTGTTATGTTAGCTAGAGAATTACATTCCCCCAAATTACATCCAGCATTTTAGAAGCGTGCATACATGGAAGCTCTGAAGCATCACTGGTTTTACATTCTACTTTTATATTAGCCTCCTGTTCCCAAAAGAGCACTGGGAACTTTTCATCAATGCAAAAAATTGAATATTAAAGGCTTGAACTCCTAACTCCACAGCAGTCACTATCAATATTCCCACTCTCATGACCCCACTTAGATTCTTTTTCTTTTGTTTTTTTACTGGGTAGTAATAAGGCAGGAGGTTAACCTGAGAAACTGATAGCAAGCACAATCCAGACTGCCTTGGAAAAGCAAACTGCCTAAACTATTGTGTAAAAATGGTATATCACTCTCCTTATAGACTTCAAACCTGAACCTAACAGCCTATTAAAAACAGATGAGACTGGAGAGACAGCTGAGGTCAACAACCTAATGGTTTGCTGAAGAAACAAGGGTGAATGTCAGAAGCAGGACAAAAGCCCATCTCAAAAAGCTTTTCATCAGTATGCGTGGGGAGTTGCTGACTCCATCAGGTCATGGGGCAGGGAAAGTGAAGCAGTCTCCTTTTATCAGACTCTATTAGAGAGAAGCAGCATTCGAAATTCAGAGTGCCTCTCCTTCCACACGCTGCAATTAGTTTGACAAAGCAGTGTTTGGAGTCTCTGTGGAGCTGCATCACACAAACCGAAACAGGGCTTGGAGCATTATGAATTGTGATATATCAAAGGTGAAAACACTCCCAGAACAAGGGGTTGCTGAATTGTATGATTGGAATTGATTTCAGGTAGCAGAGGCAGTGCTGGGGCAGGACTGGGCAGCAGTGCTCCCACTGAAGTGCCACAACGGGAGCAGAGAGCTGCTGACTGAGCCTGAGCACAGCTGCCCTCAGCAGGGCTGCAAACTACAGCACTCTCACCCCAGCATGGAATCAGGGCATTTCCACTCCCATTTCCATCCCAGTAAACCCACATTCTGTCACAGGACTGGCTGCGGGGAAAAACAACGCCGTGCCAACAGCTCCTGCCTAATCCTATTGCTTTGGGACCAGCAAAGACTTAGGGCACAGAGGGAAGCAGATTTCTCCAAAGTGTCCTGGGAAGCCCTGAGGAGGGAATTTGGAAATTCATGGCACTTCTTGAGGCAGCAAGGAGGCTCCAGGACACAGGCATCAGATGACATGGCAGTGCTGGAGGAGAAGATCAAAGTAGCTTCTCTTCCGAAAAATAAATTTGTATTTGCTGTCTCCAGCCACTGGAAGTGGAAAAATATCTATAGTCCTGTCTTTGACTGCAGTAACTCTCCTTTTTATCACAAGTCTCTGCTTTTAAAATGTAACAGAGTCTACGAAACGCAGAGTTAAATACTTTGGGATTAGAGATGCAATCTGAGAAGCAACAGTAAAATAGTTCATCCCACAAGAGATTTCACTCATCTCTTTCCACAGATAAGTACGCAGGGAAGCTGACAAAATAAATTTGCCCTTGGTATCTTCCTGGGTAACCTGAGAGGAAAATTAAATCCAAGTTCTTTCCTGGTCATGATATTTATTTTGCTTAAAGAAAATCATGTTTGTCAATTACATGCAACACTTGTGATTAACCATTACAAATTAGGGAAAAAAACCTAAACAAGTTTTGAGGGCTTTAAGGGACTACAAATATAGAGCTTGTTCTGGTTTGGGCTGGGAGAGTTAGTTTTTTTTCTTAGTAATCAGTGCAGTGCTGTGTGATGCCAAGACTTCCAGAAACTCTCATAGGATCAGGACTTCTTGTCCTGCTAAAGGGTGTGACCCTGTTAAAAATTATGAATTGAACAAAAGCTTTATCTTTTTCTTCCATTTTTTTATTATTATTAAATATCATTTCACATACATACAGTCCGCTATTGTCTCAATTTCTTTCCAAAATGATTTTTCAGATTCTCTTCCTTCATTTAAAGTAATCTTCCCCAACACATTATTCAGGATTATCTCCCAAAGCCTTGTCAATAAAAATCAACAACTGTTTACAGAATATCACCAGTTACCAACTAAGGACACAACCACGGTGACAGTTTTGGGGTCAGATGAGGTATAGCAATGCCCACGTGCTTCTTCTCTGCAGAAGAATCTTTCCTCCAAAAGCTGCTCCTTCTACTTTTTCAGGCACACAAGTCTGAAGTACACAACATAACTTTTTGGTGTTTGGTTTATTTTAAAAAACGATTTCTTACATTAAGTGGCATTTTTGTTGCAAAAATAAACCTAAGGTAAATTTGCTGACTTTATGCTAAACTCCTTTTCCCTCCCAGTTTAGAGTGACCTTTGATGGAAACTAAAATGTGCAGGTGTCAAAGTGTATCAGTATCGTATACCAGAGATGTGCACAACTGAGGGGTTTTTGGCACTTTCTCCTTCCAATTTATTAAAGGTTGTGTCAGAATAAATTTATGTAAGCAGGGATCAGGTTTTATTAGGGGAACATCATTAGCTTTTAATGAATAAGAGTGGTTTATGAAAAGAGCTGATAACTAAGGTAACATTTGGGAGCTGAGCTGTTTCTCCTCATTCCCACCACCACTTGTTTTAACCCTGCAAGGAGCATGGCATACACTACCAGAGAGCAAAACTAGGTGTGCTACGGCTGTAGCCCCAATTCAGCAAAGCAGCTGACAATAGTCTAGTGTCTATCACTTTCCAGCACAGCAATATGTGCTAAGGCTCTGCTACTTTAATGGAATTTTATGAAGTGTTTAGTTATGCAACATTTTTCTAAGTAAAAGCTAATTAAGCAGGCTCCAAGACTGCAACCACTTCTGAGGTTAGAACAGCTGGCAAACTAGATGCCTGCGCAGTAGATGAGGACAGACAGAACAAAGATGGCCCCTGGTCCCAAAGTCTAAATTACAAACTCTTGGAATATCCCGGGGATTGTCCATCAGGAATGTAACTGATCCTCACCAGCGGAGAGAGATGTAAACTGACAAGGGAGCTCTCCAAGCTATCACAAAGGACAGAGATGTTGTGGAACTCCCCTCCCACAAAACAACTCTTCCCTCCTTTTCAGGAGGCTTGTGGGGACTACCTTCTCCACCACAGTGGGGAATTTTGGTTCCTGCTTGTATTTTATTATGAACCAGATTGGAAGAAGAGAAACTGTGTCGTGGTTACATAATCTTACTTTGAAAACCAGTGCTTGATTACACCAGTATATAGGTTTTGCCAAGCTCTACTGGAAATGAAATGCAAGACATCTGTGTTAACTGCCATTAGCACTGAAATTTTTTTTAATCCCATTAGAGGTACAATATTTAGAGCTTGCACAGCTCTTAAAAAAGATACCTGTGCTCTCCTCTTGACTTACCATTTTTTTGCATTCTCTCCATTCAACAAGGAGTCAAACATACTTATTTCTCAGCACATCGCATTTAGTCCTGTGCACCAAAATTTGGAGCAGCAAGGACACTGACAATGCCCATTCTCTCCCACCAGCTTTGCTGGGCACGTCTCAAAGCCACAGGTGCTTTCAGAGTACTGGAATGTGTAAAGACACAGACCTGGCAGATCCATGGAGGTACCACCCATCACTTCAAGGCCAGAAAGAGCAGCTTTCCACCCCAAAAGGCACAGAGCTGTTTCCTGGTAGGTTTGCTTTGTTTATCTGGACACAGCACAGCAGAAGAACATTACAATTTAACAAAAATAAATCCAGATTTTGGGTCTTGCTATCGGATTAGCAAATTTAGGGCAGTTGATGCAGGGAGCCAAACCCATGCAATCTTATTTCACACTTCCACTTCAGAGCAGCTTTGTGAGTTGTACATCGGACCAGATGCCCTGAACACCTCTGCACCTGAGTACCTAAGCAAAGCTGAAGTCAGCTCCATCAAACATCTGGTCCCATTTGATCATTCTTGATCCTTATCAGCTTTGTAACCCCAAAGGATCTGGTAATACACAGATCACCCTCTTTTCACAACCACATCAAAATCCCTGTTGCAATTCAGACACAGATCTGACAGTCAAACAGGGGTAAATGCTAAAGAACCATTACATTTTCTGTCCCTAATCATTATGGACTACAAATATATAATTGACTTCTTGGTCCAGATCAATCTGAGGTTTTGGGGAAACACTGTTAACAAAGATTTTTCTTATCTTTTCCATTGAAAAGCTTAAAATAAAGATTTCTAGAGAGCTAAGGTGCCAATATTGCCAAAATGTACCAGAAGCACATGAAAGGTTTTCCTGACCTTAGCCAAGAAATGTACCACACACCCCTGAGACCAGGTAATACGATAAAGCCCATAATAGTATCTTCACTGGGCAACCAGTTACCAGCATTCCTGATGAGTCTTGAGCCCAGGCTTAAAGCCAAATCAGCAAAGTTCTTATAAGGATGTAGTTGCTCAGTTTTCCCTAGAGTAGCCCTGCTCATATTAGAAACTAACAAGGAATTAGAAAAAAGTACATTTACATATTTTTTCCATTAAAGAGAGATGTTACTCACACAAGGTTGGTATCTGCTTATAAAGTTGCAAATCCCTTGCGTGCACAAACAAATATCATTTGAGGGATTTTCAGAGTCATATGCAGTATGGGCCTATCAATTCCTGTTAATTTGAGGAGGCTGTTGATGAACCGAACAAATGTCTGCAAAGATATGAATGGAAAGTAGTCTCAAGTTTTTCAAGTATGTCCGCAAGATAAAAGAAGATTAAAGACTCAGTAACTCAAATCCCTGCTTTTTGAGCATGCAGAACACCAGCTAAGCTGCACGTAAGCACAAACTAAAGTGCCTCTTCCCTATTTCACATTTTTACAGTTCACTGGTGTATAAAGCAGCATCCAAACAGCCTGAAACAATTCCATCTCTGCTGTAATTACAGGATCCCACTAAAATTACAGGATTACACCTCTAAAAATGTCTTAACTGCTTTCATACTTTTCTACAGTACATTGCCTATGCCACCTTCCTTCTTACCAGAAAGATAGATATATATATATAGAAAGAGAGCTATACATACACACACAGAAATACCCACCTCAAACCCCATGCTGGCCACTGCTACAGCATCTTAGTAGCCAGATTTATCTAATGGACAAACAGAACCCAAAAGACACTTGTACTATGGGCCATGATACAATGCTACCTGAAAAGAGAGTTTTATTAGGAATTAGAAGCAAATGCTGGCCAGGTATGAGTCAGTACTACCCCAAGTTCAGCTGAGTGGTATCCATCTAAACAGCTACAAGGTCTGTCCAATAAAGCAATGACAAGTTACCTACCTACACATGAACACTCACTTCATATTTTAAGATATTTATCTCTCAAGACTGGGTCAGTTTGGTATATTAGTCACAATTTCCCTAGCCGTGCTTCAAGCACAGCATAATATAGCATGAATCACTATACTGAATAATCCAGAAGCGTATTTCAAGTATAACTTTTACCATACTCCTTTTTACTGATCCTTGATGGATCATAATATGATCACTTTAAAAGTACTTTAAATAATAGCTGCACTTTAAAGGATTTTGTCTTTTATCTTATTTAAAACATTACATCAATTGTCATGTGTCATGATTCCACACAGTTATTAGCATGCAGACGTTTAAATATTGCTTCCTTATGAATCTACCCGTTATGAATCTACCTGTTGCATTCCCCCCCTAACCAGAAGTATTAATTTCCTACAACAGCAGACTATTCCACTCTGACACACTTTCTGCATTTTAATCCCATAGTTGTGTTCTTCACTTTCATTACTAAATCCTGTGCACATCAAAGACGGTTTTATATGGCCTGTATTTGAAAAAACAACTGCAGGACTCAACAGCATTGGCAGGAGCAGTTATTATAAGCCTTGCTATTCTAGACGTCACTCAGCAACCTCTGTTTCTGATGATGCCACGTTCTTATAAGGAATTCATAGCCAGGATCCAGGTGATACAGGTTGCTTTTCCAGTTCTGCCTCTTAAGTGTTGATTGATTTCTGAGAAGCTACTTGACTTTCCTCCATTAGGAAGCAGAAGTAATGATGCCAGGTCAAACTCAAAGCAAAAGAACATTTAGTTCTTCCCTTTGAACTTCTCCCTGCACAAAACCCACTGTCTTCACATCCTCTCATTATGTCAATGTGTGGTTTTTATTCTGCCTGATGTGAACCAAAAAATGATGCAGTTTTGGAAACACAAGTGTATCCCATGGGCAGTACCAAAGTTTTAAATTTTGGTAAAAACGTTTTAAAAAATCCACGTTTTTTCTCTCTTTAGCAAGCACAGTTCATTCCCATCCTTCTCCTGACATTGACAAGTATATTTTTTATGAATGATTTTATGCTTTCTGCCAGCCTTCGCTCTTGGTGGGAGGCTACTAATCTGGAGTTCAGCCAAGAAACAGAGAGGATGACTTACTTCATAAAAAGTGAGAATTAGATGCTAAGACTGGAAAATAGCCTTAAATTGAAAAACCAGCAACCAGCTTTAAGCTCCAAAACTTACTAGTTAAAGCAGTTGCAAATAAAAATCATAGCTCATACTGTGCAAGTGAGACCTTTCTGGCAAGCAGCTGAGTACATCTGCACAACATGCAGCAAACTAATGACCTATAAACGCAAACATCAGAGATGGTTTTAATTAAGCTTTTTTTATAATCCAACTTGCTTATGCATTGGTTGTAAACACCGACTCCTCTGTTTAAAGCTGCATTCGCTGTGTTACTTTTGTGGCACCGTTTCAAACATTTTGCAGCTTTGGGAGCTCATCCGAGCCGTGTGTTCCATACCAGTTACAATTGTTCTTCCAAGGAAAGAAGCTGCAGCCCCTCTGCAAAATTCAACTTAGTGAAAGCAGAAAGGTAAAGACTTGGAGTTTGATACACTAAACTCATGGTTTATTTTTGTTATATAGTCTCTTGTAAGAGCTTTAAGTAGTATATGTGTATTTCTGGTTTGACAGGTTTTTCATCTGTTTGACTGTTTTTGTGAGTGGTTCCCCCCATTTTTATTCTCCTAAAAACCTCTTGTCAATCCACAGAAATAGCTGCTTTTCTGTGAATTCCACTACTCTTTATTTATGAAATAAAGGATGCAAAGACAAGACCCGAGGCACTATTTCATAGTCATTGTACTTAACAGAAATACTAATATGCTGGTCCATTTAGTACTCAAAATTACACTTAGTTGGTTTATTTACTTTTCAGTTATAACTTATTCACAGAGCAATGGATCTAAACTTCTTTAAAAAACCCCTAACAAAAACAAACAAAAAAACCCCAACCCAAATCAACCCAAACAAAACAAAACCAACCAGAAAGCTACAAATACAACAACCCTTTCCTCCTTGGAAACAAAGTTGTTTATTTCCATTAAGATACTGCATACACCTATTCATGCTGACCTGGCCACATGTCAACATTTCTTAGCGCATGGAGTAGATGATCCCTGCAGGTCACAACCATTTCATTATTAAAACAGAGAAAAGCCTCCTCTCCAGAGCCTGTAATTCCTGCAGCTCCACACACTTACATTGTACTGCTACTGATCATGAGTGGCTTTACTTGTTTTCCAGGTATGCAGTTTCTATCACTCTGCTGTCTTCAATCACGGACTGTCTCAATAAGGGAAGCTCTAAATGGAAGAGTAAACAGAGGAGAAATTATAAGAGAATAGAAAGAATTATTATACTGAGCTACTTTAGGAACTGAGAAGGAATTTTGCTGTGATACTACTCCCACAGTCCCTGGAGAAAGACTGCTCTGACTCAACTACTTCATAGGGTCGTTGGGTAGGATCAGGTTTTTCAGTGAGGTGTGATCTGTTCTCTCTGTGTGGCCTCAAAGACCACAGAGCTTCCCCTTTGCAGAGATCTTTCTGCTCATCAGCCAAGGGGCAGAATATGAGCAAGGGATTTTAGCCCTGTTTGCCCCTTCCTTATTGTGGGACCTGTTTAGGATGAGCCTCCAAAAGCTCAACAACATTGTCAAACATGCCCAGATTTAGAGAGAGTATTTTTGTCCCCTCAGATGAGCAGCTGCCATCAAGACAGTGCATACAAAGGCTTGATCCTAACTATCAGGTAATGATTAGGTAATGAGTTAAGAAGCAGAGCCTCTAGAAAGTATTCTATATGTTCTGCAGTAATTAGGGTTATTTTTAGGATAAGACTATTACAAATTGTTGAGTTCCTGATTATTTATGAGCATAAAAACCCTGGCAAAGTTGCATTTGTTCTTTTAGCAAGAAAAGAAAGCATTAATAACTGACAAGGCTTTCTCTCTTTCCATTTATAAAGGCTTAGGTTTTTCCCCCTTTTTCTAACGTATTAAATTAATTGGTTTTCACACCGTTTCCTGCTTGTTTAGTATAACCAGTAACTGGATTAACCCTTTATCTCAGCCATTCACAGAGAGGTTTCTGTAGGAAAAAAAGGTGGTTATTGTTGTGGTCACCACATGGTACCCCATTCTTAATTCCGTCACTGGCAATCTGACAATCCTTGTTCCATGTACACTTAAACTTACATGTCCAGGGCACACTCCTGTGCCTGTCTATCTCTAATCCTCTAGGAGGCGAAGGATGGATGACCTTGAGTAGTGCCTAGGAAACACTGCCATTGACTCTCTCATTCACTAAGAGCAGTGCTTCCAGGGACACGTGTGGCCAGAAGGGATAATTCTCAAATTATTTCTTTCCTTCTGCTAGAAGTTAGAGCTATGCATTACAGTAACACTGTTTTTATTAACGAGCTGTATTTTAGGTCCCTATTCTCAGATATGCTTTCCGGAGCAGCTATGTTTATGGCCTCTCCTGTGCAACATAACTCAATATCCTTGTTATGTAGATAACTCAGATTTATGCCTCTATCCTATGAGACATTTCACAAATGCTGGCTTAGTGTTGTCAGGCAGCTTGATGGATGTTAAATCCTGAAATTTACTCAAAGACATCCAGATAATGGCATGGCAATGCTGGTTCCAAATATAAATGCATCACCGTTGTAACCCATTCCCTTCTGGCTGCCCTCACTACCTCCTGTGATAGCAGTTCATATTGCTGGAGCAGGGGAATACATCAGACAGCACGTTAACA
This sequence comes from Sclerurus mexicanus, assembly GCA_013396755.1. Taxonomy (NCBI): domain Eukaryota; kingdom Metazoa; phylum Chordata; class Aves; order Passeriformes; family Furnariidae; genus Sclerurus; species Sclerurus mexicanus. Next base: position 1,895,443 of record VWZF01003891.1, on the reverse strand, counting down.
TTTCCCAAAGCACATGCATCACCACGTGCAGAGAGTCAGATAACTGAGTCCTGCCCAAAGGGAAGCTGCATTTCTTCTTTAGGCCTCATGCATGATGTGATCATTTAATGTAGTAAAAATGAAGCCAGGAAAGACAGCAAAAAATTAATAGTCATTTTGCTTCATTCTGATTTTAAGACTCAACAACACTAGGAAGTGATGACTGCATGACAACCATTTAATATTGACTAACCTGATAAAATGTTATATGACAACAGTCAGTGACACCACTACCATATCCCCAAACAGGAAGCAACCGTTCTGGTAATTTTGCAGTCCTAGAACTCTTGAACCATCTGCCAGAACAAATTAAACAATGTTAAAGGAATTCTGGAAGCGTGTGAAAATTAGTTTGCTCAATAATATTCTTACTGTGATTGCAAGAAGCAGACAAAGAAAGAGAGGCTGGTGACATAAAGGCAGGCAAAGGGGCCTTGTACAGTAATATAGCAGTGGGCAAAGTGTAGTGTCATGCTGAAAGTCTTTAATGGATGGAAGCAGTGGGCAATACCGAGCAAGAGGTTTGCTGTCAGAAGCAAAAGGATCCATTTAATTGGCCTCCTGTTTTTCCAAGAGGTTTTGTTCAGACCTGGATCTGTTGAGCCAAGTCTTCAGAATTAAAAGGGACAGACTCTTAGACTGGCCTTCTTCTACTCTGCTTAGACACAGCTTAAATGCAAGGTCTTTAAAAAAACTTCAGATGCTATTTCAAACACCAAAACCCCACAATTTTAAGTGGGATCGAAGTCCTCAAGTACAAACTTCACTGACTGGATGAATACGAAGTAGCCAGTAGCAGGAAAAGACTGAATATTTTAACTTTTGATGGAGCCTGCAGTTTCTGGGCAGAGTTTCTTTGAGCTGAGCTAATCAGATTTTTATTGTTTAATCTTCGTTTGCCTGGAGCAGTCATTTTCCTTATAGAACTTCCCAACCATTCCAGTGTGGCTCAAATCTGGAAGTTAGTCTCTGCTACTTCCCAGTCAGAGGTTTCACAAAAGAAATCATGCTGTTCTGTGAGACTGAGGACCGGCAAGTACGAGTGGATGTGTGGTTTTGGGGGTAAGTTATGAAAATAGCTGGGCAGTTTCTTAATTGTCCCAGTGTAAACCTGACATCTGAATTTAAGTAAAAGAGCAGAAACCTTTTTTATAACTATCTGTGACCATGATGGATGGTGCTACTGCTGCCTGGAGACCAGTCTCTATGCCAGAGGTCCACAGGTTAAAATCAGTTCCCTTTGTAATAAAATATAAGACTTGCAAAGAATAACTCAACTAATGAGCAGTTTTCTTGAATTTTCAATGCAAGGTATTATTTACCATTATTTCCCACTCTTCTTTAGGTCTGATGACTTATCTATCCATTTAACCATTGTTGGTTTAGCAGTGGCATCAGTAGGAGGTGAAAGATGGGGAGAGACAGTTGGTATTAGACAGTTACATCAAGAAGGCCTCACCTCTGCAGGGTTCCTTTTGGAAAGCTGTTCAAAAGAAGTTCCAAAAGAATAAGTGCAACAGGAGGAAGAAAAAAACCTCAAATTAGCACAAATAGCTCTAAGCAGCATTGAAAAAGTAGGGTACAAGGTGCAGTGGCCAACAGAACTTCAGACCACAGAGAAATCCATGATAAATGATTCATGCACTGCAGAGTTGATGAATGACACAACAGAGCCATTTTAGTAACAGAATGGAGATATATTCATAGCTGAAATGAATGGGCTAAGATTGTGACTCTTTAACAGAAAGGGATTTTATACAATTGGGTATGGTTCTTCCTCACCTGAGTTGTTAGAATACAGAGCATTTCCCAACCCCTTAGGCAAACAAGTTAAACAGCATTAAATGTATTGAGGAAATGGCAAGATTTCCAAATACCTGCCTTTGTCTGTTCTGAATCTGACTTGGGAAGAAGTAAAAGCAGCTTTACAGAATGCTTTAAACCAAAACAGGATCCTGAGTCAGGGTCATCTGTCTCACTTCAGCTTTGTGTACTTCTATTTTGCCAAGTGCAGCACATTTATAGTATGACCAGAAATTTAGGATTAATTATCTCATTCAAAGAGATTAGTACATCATCACCTTAGCTTCTGACCCTGCCCAACCAGCCATCAATGTTAATCCCAGAGATTCCAAGATTGCTCTAGGCTCATGCCACTTCTCTCCCCAGGATAGCCAGCCCCACTCAGCAACACCTATTGGTGCCAGGTAAGTCCTGGAGAAGGAATCAACCCATTAGCTCAGGTAAAGATGATCCTTTGGGTTATCTGTGCAGTGAGCAGGTCTCGTACAGCACACTGTTTTGTTCCTGGATAATGTAAGTCATCTGACTTCCCTAGACTGGCTCAGGAAAAAAAAAAAAAAGGTCAATTAGAGCCAGCAGAGAGGTTGGGCACTGACCCCTCTTTTAGCTGGAATAGCAGCAGTGTCTCCCTTCCTCTGCTGGGGCCAGGTACTGCTCCAGCTGCACTCAATTCCTGTTTTCTCCACAGCCAGGAGAGCTGGTATTGTGAGATCCTGAGTTCACACAACATCAGAACCCTAAATCTGAGCAGAAAATGTTCTGAGCAGTCACAGATCTGCTTTTCCCTCAAAAAAAAAAAAATCAATAATTCAAAACACAAAGAAGCTGATTTTGGAACAACGACATTATTAAGCTTTATCCTGTGACTTGAACAAGTGGAATACAGCAGCTTTAACCTTATCTGCCATCTGAAACTACTCACTGAATTTTGTTCATCTTGATTGTAAATTTCTCTCCCAGATTCTATACCTTGATGACCAGTAAGATACTTTTCACATCACTGCAGCCTGTTAAATAAACCATCCAATAGGTAAGAGAAGAAGGAATCATATGAGCAGTGTGTTAAAGTCGAGTTTCTTACAGGTCCTGGACTTTCCTGGAAATGCACTGCCCACTATACATGGGATCCTTGCTTTGCAATTAGTGCTTCCACAGGAAACTTCCCAACTACTTAAGTTATTAGTGTTGCTTTACTCTAGAGTGAAAGGAATGCAGATGAGCTCTTAATCATCAGGAAAGGACTAGGGGCAATTTTGGCAATACATTAATCCTGTCACTGTCTGGAAGGAAATTAATCCCAAATTTACAAGAGAACTGATAATACTCTGTACTTCATTTTGTTTATTCATTATACCAACATATTGTTTGCATGAAGAGGCACCTATAACTCATGGCCCTGCATCCTCCTGTGAAGGCCGTATTGTGTACACACTATCAGTAGCTAGTTTACAGGAAAACACTCCTGCATTAGCCACTGTGAAGTGAGAAGTAAAATTGTAAAAACCTATTTGTAATCCAGGGAAAGGAGATTTATCCCACTGCCAATACCCAAAAATATGAGTTACTGCTGTATACCATTTTGGCCATGGCTTTGCTGCATATGACATGCCACTGAATTGAGTCTGGGGAAAGAAGTGACTAATGGCATTAAGAAGAGCCTGCCAGGCATTTATCATTTGGAGCAAAGTCGCTTCTTACTTTTTGGGAACTGGGACTTGGAAAATTTGGCTTTAGTTTCAGTGTGTCTTAGCACTGCTGCATACACAGCAGCACATTTTAATTTTACAGGCTCTATTCTGGGCATGAATAGCAAGAGGAGTAATTCCAGATATCACCACAGTATTGGGAAGATAAATATCTTAATGCGGGATTGTGCTCCAATTCTAGAGCTCATGAAACAGGCCCAGAGCTGAGGATGCAGTGGGGCATAAGGTTATTTATGGAATAAATCATGGTCAAAAATGATTTTGCAGGTCAATTCTCTTTTGACCAGGTATTCCTCCTTCCCACTGCCCTATCCTGTCAATCTCCTCACTCATGAATATGCCAGCTGGTCTAGCACAGAGCTGGTAACAGCAAGTGTTGTTTGGGAGCAGCAGGTATGGCTTTGGAAACATGATGGGATTTAACAAAACAGGAATGAAGGATATTGTACAGGAACAGGGGGTTATTGCCAGTCCATTTGCTTTACTGCAAATTTTGCATATGTAAAATATAGTGTCACTTTTAACAAGATTTTTTATTTTATCATGAAAGACTCCTATTGGGGGGAACAAAGAAGAATAATCAGTACTGGAGGGGGACTAGTGGGAGAAAAAAAGAACTTAAGAACTGGTATGCTGACCTGTCATGGATTCACACAAGGAAGGATGCATTGCCTTTCACTCTTGCTGCATAGCCTTTAGCACAAAGCCAGCCTACACCTTACTAAAGTAGCAGGTTAGCCAAAAAATGTTAGTACTTCTGTAGAAAGCAAGAGGAGAAGGAATACAGAGAGACGAGTCGTAACCACCCAAGCCTCATTATTCCTGACTGGACTCCAGGGTGTTATGTTCCATAGAAGCACAGGAGAAGTCCATGTGGTTCTATACCAGGGAAGATGTTTTACTACAGTAGGTCTTCAAAGACTGTCAGAGATCTCTTTTCGCTCCTACTACACATGCTAATGAAGCAACACTAACTGATGGTCTTCACACAAGTTTCCTCCCTGGGCAGTATTACTACTCTACAACTAAGCTCGCAAGGTTTCCCCAAACTTCACCTCAGGTCCTGTTTTGCAGCCAGATGCATCTGTAGCTCTTCATGGCAGAGTAAAGCAGAACAGAATTCGGCAGGAAAAGTAGAGACAACAATGTAATGAAGCAAGGTGATAAATTTGTGTATGCTTATTGTAAGCAGTCATGCACTAGCACACAGCACAGCCAAAACAAATGCTATTTCTCACCACTATCTAACAAAACCCAGTATGACTCTGACAGCACAGATAATTCTTTTTTGTTTCAGTCTGTCCAGAATGAAGAAGAATTACAAAAGCTGTTTCAGCTGAGAGAAGCAATGGAAAGATTTATAAACAAAGGGAAATTAAAAGGATGTTTTACTAGGTAGAACAGCACGGCTTTTACAACTGTGACAATGAACCCAGTGCTTGTTCTGCAGTAAAGCTGCTGGTATGTGCTCACAGGACAGCACACATTTCCAGTTCAAAGCACTACGCTCTTCCAGGATGTGGGGTTTTTTTGTGGGAAGGAAAGTTTATTCTTCCTTATTTCAAATGCTGAAGCACATATTTCCTTAAATCAGTGCTCAGAGATCCTCAGCACTTCCTTAAAAGTGTTACCTCATGACAGATTGTCAAAAAAAGGTATCAATCCTCCTTACATAAATGGATGGTGAAATGCAAGCTCCGTTAAGAAAACACCTTCGGTACTTTATCAGTTCCTCAGCAGAGGAAGATACCTCCAAAGTAGATCACTCTCCTCCTACTCAGAAAGAAGTCATTGCAGTATAGCTAAAAGGTGAATTTGACCCAATTTATACAAGACTATGGGAGATAACTCCAAGAGTCCTTGGTTTAAATTAGTTTCTATGTATCAGAGTTATACTTCTCTGGACTTCTTTGTTTGAACCTTTCTTTCCCCACAACCCCCACTCCATCACTCCAAGCCCTTACTCCTCTTAAGCTTAAAAAACAAAAGTGGTAGGAAAATATGCATCCTATACAACAGAAAACATGGAATTTTCCACAGCCTCCCCCAGGTGAAAACAATTAGGCCAGGAATTCTCAGGTACTTTCCTATAATCAGTGTGTTCCTCAAAATGCTGTGTCTCCCTCAGCCTGTTTCTATCCCACAATGTCTGTTCCCCAACCAGTAACAGCTTTGGTAAGATAAACACCCTGGGAAAACCTTGCAAGCATTAGCAACAAAGCTACTGAATTAGCACCAGTGTTAATAGTTAACCTGGAGAACGGACCTGGGCTCAGTGGTGATCACTCCGTGAAGGTCACTCTTGGTCTGGTCTCAGGCAGGATGGGAAGCTCTGCAGGCTGGATCAGTGCTTCTGGATGACAGATCCATCTAACATCTGAAGTTAAGGAGTTTTTTCCTCAGGAGTGCTTGGTGGCTCTTGGACTCCGCAATTTACTATGTTCAGCACCCAAAATTAATACTCATTTCTGTGAAAAGCAGCATATTCGTTACCAGCTTCAGAACAACAGAACCTTTTAGATACATTATTTTTCATTTCGGTTAATAAAATATGCCTTAATACTAAAAAAAAAAATACTTAGAGAATTACTGAAACATAAGTATTTTACTGTAGCTGAAAACAAAATCATCTCAGAAAATGGAACCATTAATGGAAAAGCACAAAATATGCAAGTGGCTTAAGGTATTGAATAAAAATAAAAGAAAACAACTGCCCACAGAGGCTCTGTCCTGTGATTCTGAGTCGCAGCGTGTTACCAGAAGACAAAGTGATCTTTAGCAGAATGAATGAAAGACATGATCGCAAACCTCAAGTGACCCCCCTCACACTAAGAGCGACAGACTCCAGCAGCAGAGAGCAGGGGCTGCGCCGGGGGAATGCCAAAGAACACAAAGTTGGGAGTTCATGGTCAGTCACACAGCAACATAAATAAATAATTACGTGAGGGATAACACAACGTGAACGAAGACATCAAACTGTTGGTAGCAGATTTTCTGTCAGAGTGAGAGGATGAATTTCTGTTTCTAAATTATGTTAATCCTTTTGCTGGTAGTCAGATAGTCAAGACTCAGAAAGAAGGTTAAATAAGGTTCCTTCGAAAGAAAAAAACTTGTTAAAAAATTAGGAGACTAGAAGCACAGAAAAAGAAAATAGTGAAAAACAACCCCCAAACAGATGGAAGCCAAATATCTCCCTTTAGGGGTGGATGTTATTCCTGACAGACTAAACCAAAGATTTTCTATGGTTTGTTTCAAGACAAGGAAAAAAATGTGTGTATTTGGGGTGGCAATATCAGAATGCTCTCAGCATTATTTTGGGAGACATTTATAGACTGTGATAGGTTTCCAGAAAGACAAAGTATTTTAGTAACATGTCTTTATATCTGTCACAAAGAATCTTTCACAAGTACCATTAAAAACCCCTGGCCAAGAAACAGTGTTAAGACTCCCTTTTATAATTTTCATTTGTTTGAATGATAGGATTTAATATATACTCTTCGAAAAGTAACTTACAGCAAGCAGTTACCAAGTCATACAATGACGAAGATGGCTAGAAAAACTGATTACAATCACATCTTATTATATGAAAATTATGATACCTTCTATATAGGCAAGTTATTTACTAATGTACAGCTGTTACATTAACTACTACTAATTACTATTAGAAATTACTACCAGAAGTTTAGGTTTTGCAAAAGCAAGACATAACTGTAGTGTAAGTGGAAAGTAAGAATATATCCTCAGTTTTGTCACTGATCCTAATTTGTGCCATTTTATCTGTGAAGGCATACGATCTCATCAAACATTTCACTATAAATAGCCAAATATTTGGCTTCCTCCAAGAGGTCCATCTTTAACTGAAGAAAAACACAGTGAGTGTTTTAATTTAGGAAAACATTCATGTGAATGTTTAATTTTTCTCCAGTCACAAAAACGCTCAGCTTCTGACTGACTGTGATTTAAGTGGGACAGCCCATACATTTAAAGCCAGCAGCAACCTAAGACTGTCCCACTGGTTTTCTTTCCTTTAACCACTCTGGGCTGCTCTTGTTTCTCCCTCCTCTGATAGCCAACAACATGAGCAAGTGACTAAGTTTTCTCAGCTTTGAACAGAGCAGAAGAAAGGCACGGTGCTCAGTTCTTTGAGCAAAGCAAGATCACCAGTTGTACACTAAACCTTCACCCTTTCACAAGCCCAGGGGAGGGCAGGCACCTCTTACAAGCCCAAGTGAGGCACCACACAGCGACATTCTAAGAACCAGGAATTCATCAGGAATATTTCCCTAAAAACAGCCGAGGAATACAGGTCTATAGTGTCTGGCAGCTAAAGCAATTGGACAAGTTGAAGGTAGGGGATTCAGGGCTTTCACAGTCTGAGGGAATTCCAACCTTCTTCTCCTGTAGAAATTTAGAGACCAGGAACGTGAGAGCCTGCAGAAAAGGAGCCCTTGAGTTTCATTTGCAGGGAACAGGAGAGTCCTGAGCTTGATTTCTGCTGTTTTGTTTACTGCTTTGGTTTTACACCTGGCACGACTTTGTACAAAAAGAGTAAATAACCTTGACCTGAGACAAACTGAGTCTTTCAGTACTGTTAAAAGCATATTAAAGCAAATAGTCTGATAATAGTAAATAAATAGTCTGCTAACCTTGCACTCTTTAGGATGGCATGACATATATTTAATAGCTGTACTGTGTCATCCTCTCTGGTAAATAGGTTGCTGACTTTCTAATCAATGAGATACCGAACCCATCCACCAGTCTGATAATGAATAATAGGCTTAAAAGTTTAAACACTCTGCTGCAGAAAAGGTAGTGAAATTGTAATAAGTAATTTTCCTGGCATAACTCTTCCCTTTCGTGTAATAGCTCCTTTTTTTCTATAGTATTCACAGATTACTGTTAGTCCTACCGGCACCGAAGAGCTCTGAATCAAACTTACTGAAAAAAAATATAATAAAAATGAGGTTTACAGAAATTCTGCAAGAACACTAATATATTTGAAATGTTGATTAGCAAGGGAAATCCAGTCATGATTCATTTCCTAGTGTTCATTGAGTCCCTATCTGCTGTCTACTTTCCCTAGAAAATATTTTGTTGTTCTCTTAGCAAGTAGCAAGTTTTCACAGAGCTTTTCATAAAATGAACCTACTCAAGGCTATTCTGTGAAAAGCATGACATTCATTTTGCATTCATGGCAATGTTTAAATAAATATGCTCCCCAAAGTGTTCCCCAAGACCCTGGAGTGCTGCACAGAGTGGGTAGATGGCTTCCAGTCATCTTCATTACAGAGAGCAGATTAACATGGCAGAGCAGCCAGAGAGGAACATGTGGAGAACTTACTGCAATGACATTCCTGGTTTGATAAAAATGCTAACAATAGCTATTAAAGAGGCCAAAATAAAAAGAGAGCTAGAGAAAGAAGCTGCAACAGCTGGAGACTTACAACTGCTCTCCCACTGTCTTCAAGCCTTCGCTACCACAAGTGTGCAAGCTGCACTGAGGGACATGCATTTATCCAAGCAAATGTGAGGAGCAGAAAAGCACTCTCAAGAACTAATTGTGAACTGCAAAAATTCATTTGAGATTGAAATAAATTCTCAAAGGATTTGTTTAATCAGAAAGAAGTATGCCAGTGATTCTCCTTTAGTTCATTGAGAGGATTGGAGGGAATAGAGCTAAGGTGGTCATTAATGCAGTGTCTCTATACCTCAAAGGATGGCAGTCCTACAAGACATTATTTATTTAATAAAAGAAATAAAATATTAATTTTCTCATCCTGACAAATATATTGAGCATTTTCTCGTGCATTTATATTGAGGTGAGCCAACAGGATTGGAGATTCAATCCTATTAATAATAGATAAATAAGAGATTTTCTTGTATAGTTTGGAGAGGTACACAAGACTCAACAAATAGGAAACAACACATTCCCTCCCCTTATTGTCCAAGAGAGACAGGATGCAGATGTGACATTTGCAATAGACTGGGAAAGAGGGTCTCTGGAGACAGGGAGGAGAGCTGTAGGGATTGATCAAAAGCCACTAAGCCCATGAAATGAGTGCTCCACTTCGGCTTCAGTCTCAAAAAAGAGGAGTAATAGATGGGATGGGACAAAAGGAATAAGAAGAGTGTCACAGCAGTGAAATACCCAGAGCTAGTGAGCACCTCAGGTTTTAGTGCACCTGAGATTTGTTTTAATGGAAGATATTCAAGAAGAATTAAATTTGGGATAAAAGGCTTAAGGGAGGGGGTTTCTGCTATTGTTTGAGGATGTTAGGAGAATAAAACTTAAAAGACATAGTAATCAAAAAGAGATGCCAAAATTCAGGTCAGGATTTCAGCAGCATGAAAGTGACAGAAGGGTGGATTTAAGGGGTCTGAAAGATGGACCAGAGATGTAACACTTGGAGGACAAGGAAAAGAGTCCTAAAAATGAACACTAAGTCAGAAGCCAAGAGAAGGTCAAAGTCTGACATTGTAATCAAAAATAAGGCAGTGAAAACATGAAGGAAAATGCTTGAAAGACTGAGTTTGATGATGAGGTAGCTCTTTAAGGTGGCTGGAAAGGACAAGTGCCAGAGGTGACAGGGAGACAAAAAAAGCATGGAAACAGATATAAAGGCATGAAATGAAGAAATGAAGCAGAGACAGCAAACCCTTAAAAGACCAACAGCTCTGTTAACTACGAGAGTTGCTTTGCTTTACCGTGTTACAGTCTGTGGTCAGTACGCAGGGTGGTAACCAGCTGCTGTACATCTGTGCCACTGCTACTTGTCAGTCACAGCACCCCCAGCTCCTCTTTAGAAACCCCCAGAGACAACAAAGGAGCGCAGTGCTTTTTTTGGGGGGGATATTCCCTGTTCCAGAGCCGGAGCTGAGGGAGCGACAGTGCTGTGTTTATTACTCTACCGCATTTAAGGTAGTGATGGAGTTTCACATGCATCATTCAGCAACCAGGAATTTGCAGAGACACTGGCTACCTTCTGGCTGCAGTTCCCAATTAAGATGAGTTACTGGAGAGCCAGGCTGGTGAAACAGCAGTGCTGACGGTGTAAACAAGCCAGTTAGAAGCATGTCAGGCTTTGTTCAGCTAGGAATCACATCCTTGTTATGAGCTGAAGCATCACACCTGCTTCTTTTAGGTTATAACTGACAAATTGCTGCTGTGTAAATCTGCAGTTTAAATGTAATACCATGCCTCTCCTGAGGCTGAATGACAATGTGTGAGAAAGTGAAATTGAAACAAAAAACCAGAGACACCAAACTTGTGATATCTCACATGGCAACATATCCTTCCACCAGGGAACGTAACTCTGTCCTTAAGGCATGACTAGTCACAAATCCCATCTATATAATAGTATCCCAACACAGAGAAGAGATGGTGTTTCCCTAAACAGTCTTAGTAACTACAGAAGCTGAGATAGCAAAAATTGTCATTGTCCCCGCTGATTGCCCAGAGAAATCAATTAAATGATCTCTGACAGTCATTAGAAATGTTGGACCTTCATTCCAATCACGCTTCTAGTATATGCAGAAGCATCCTTCTGTAATTAACCACACACTCACACCCTTACTGACCTCTTCTTTGACTCCTCAGCCACCTGTGACAGTGCCCATGTCCTCAAAGAATGCTTGTGTCCTGTCTGGGGGATTAACTGAGCATGATATCATTCAGATCCTTTGATATTCAACAGTGTACCCAGTTTCTCCTTAGAGATTCTGAGCACTCTATTAAACATTTGTTGGGGTTTCATATTCTACACTTTGCTAAAGTGCATTATGCTGAACAAGAGACTGGCTGAAAGCACCAATTTAAAGCCTTTGAAATGATATGGACAAAGGCAGTGGCATACAAACTGCACTGTCGAAATGCTTTCAGCTCCTTTTCATACCAGAACCCCAGGAACATTAAGGTTTCCTGTCCAGTCTTTGAGTTATGCAACGGCGTGTGAAAGCTGTTGCCTTTATAGCAGATCAAGGATTTCTGGCTTGATCTCAGACACATTGAACATGCCTTGTTGTCTTAGGAAGATCTAGGATTTTCCTGTCATCTTCAGGTGCACCAGGTGCATCAGCATTTTAACATCGCTGCCCAGTTGTATTGTTCAACGTGGAGGGCTGAGCCAGAGCCCTAGCATGGTATTTTCTGTGATGAGAAGCCAAGCTGCAAAGTCCTGAACTGTTATCAAACACTGATGTGTGTACAGCTGAGTCCCTGAGGAGAACTAAAACAGAATAGTTGGAAATTTTTCAAATTGTAAACCCCAAATTCTAAAATTCTATACTTTCCCGCTTATTTTAAAATTGATAGCTCTAAGAAGACAGGCAGAGGGCAAGATGTACATGTAACATTTAATTATTCATCTCAACTAAACCTTATATATCCTAACTTATCTGAACGAATACTTAAGAATTAAATAAGCAGTTGTGACACAACCAAAAGACTTGTAAATATGACTATATTATATATACAGTTTTACATTAAGATTAAACCAATTAATCCATCAGAATCAGAAGAGATTGTATAATTCAGTGAGATTCAAAATCACAACTTAATTGCCTGAAATTGTGCTCTGATCCATATGTTTCCATAGACAAATACAATTACCTTTTTTTGTAAACAAGGTAATTGATGTGAGACAATGCAGTTCAGAACATCCTATACGTTTCCCAATCTGCCCATAGACCTGGGCTCGAGCTGAGACCAACAGCAAACATCACAGTCCCACTGGAACAGGTGAAACTGAAAAGCTGCTCTCTTGGTGCATCAGCTGAGTCTGGTTCTGTTTTCCTTAAAACAATAAAAACATGTCCTCTCACCCAGCAAAATAAGTTAGCTGTTCAGGCTCCTGAAATAAATTCTCATTAGCACAAAGGCAAAAAGACTTTTTTGAGGTGAGGCAATCAAAAATCTTAGAGCAACTCTAAAATCTGAACTCTGGCAGTGATTGCTCAGTCATTGCACAGAAGCTGCTCAGGAAAGAAGCATTTGAAGCTCTTACATTGCCAATAAAATGCCAAATGCTAGTAATTCTTGATTTTTGCCATCAGACTCGTAAATTGGGATGCCATGAGACCTCATGATCAACCAGTCAGGCATTTTCGTGAAGAAAAGGTCATGGAATTGCTGTTATTTATTTGTCCTTGAACTGCAGGGCTGCAGTAGAATAATACACACTTTTGAAGATGTTTTAATCTGCCTATTGCATATGTTGTCTTGTGTCTGTCTGGTTTTCAAACCGTAAGACATACGCATTTATGTGCCCCTATGCGATGTCACCTTTCCTCTTGTATCAGTCAAATTTGTAATCTTAGAGAAATTCTTTCCAAATGGTGTATTTTATTACTATTAATTATAAGATTCAATAAATCAGTCTCCTCAAAGATCAAGAAGAATTTCGAGCTTTTCAAGTTCCTGTTTCTTGTTAAAAAATAATTCTTAATCACCTTTAATATGATACATTTAGTTTTAATTCCGTGGCCCTTATAATGTTGGCTTTCTCCAAAATGTGATTTGCCTGAAAGTTACACCCACACAACAAGTGGGTGGAAAGGCTAAAATTTTGTGTTTACAAACTGTCTTTGAACAGTCGCTACACTTTACAAAATGTGTTTGGCACTGGTTGAATACAATTTATACACATCACAAAATGAGAACAACTTGTCACCATTTTATGGAATTGCTTTCAGATAAATTATTTGACAATTTTCTTTTTCCTTGTAGCTCCTGATCCAAAATATGCTGAAATCATTTGAGAGGTACTGACACTCCTGAGTTTTGCATCAGGCTGTACACACTCAGAATGCAGACCTGGCTAAACAATTCACAAATACCTTCAGTGAACTATTTATTTATTAAATTTTATGGGTTTGTGCCTAAACTCTTTGAGAAATACTATTATCGCTTATTAATTCAGCTGTAAATCAGGCTCAGTTGTAAACAAAAAAGAAGGCTAAAGAGGTATTAGACAAAAGTTGTGTTTCTTTTTTTCTCTGGATACATCATGGAATTGTCAAGGTTGGAAGACGCCTCCAAAACCATCCAATCCAAACGTCAACCCAGCACCACCATAATCACCCCTAAACCATATCCCCGCACATTTCCTGAGACAATGACTCCATCACCTCCCAGGGCAAATTATTCCAATGTCTAACCACTCTTACAGTGAAACAAAAACTTCAAACATCTAATCTGAACCTCGCTCGGTGAAACTTAAGGCCATTTCCTTTTGCCCTTTCACTTGCGACATGGCAGAAGAGACCAACCCCCACCTGGCTAAAATCTTTATCCAGGGAGTTGTACAGAGCCATGGCATCCCTCCGGCCTCCTTTTCTCCAGGCTAAACTACCTCAGCTTCCTCAGCTGCTTCTCATAAGGCAAGATTTTTAGACCCTACCCCAGTTCTGTTGCCTTCTCTGGACACATTCCAACATCTCAATGTCTTTCCTGAAGTGAAGGGCACAGGACTGGAGGTGTGACCTCACCAGTGCCAAGTACGGAGGGACACTCTCTTCCCTGTTTCTGATACAGCCCAAGATGCCATTGGCCTTCTTGCCCACCTTGCCACACCGTTGGCTCTTCTTTAGCTGCTGTCAACCAGCACCCCCAGGTCCCTTTCTGTTGAGCAGCTCTCAAGCCACTCTTCCCCCAGCCTGCAGTGCTTCATGGGGCTGTTGTCACCCCAGTGCAGGACCTGGCACTTCACCGTCTTGGACCTCAGGCAGTTGTCCTCAGCCCATCGATCCACCCTGTCAAGATCTCTCTGTAGACAGAGATCAAGACGTGATCTCTCGGTAAAATACAGGAGAACAACGTTTCTTGGGTTTGCTGTGATGAAATACATCCCACTGAGGACATTTTTGCCATTTCCTAATTGTGCTGAGTAACAGAGCAGCCAGTTTGTGGGAACAGATGCTCGGACATAAATTCAGGGGCTCAGTCACTACCTGTTCAAAAAGGCAACATTTTTGGCAGTCAGACACAGCTCCCTACCCCAGGCAGAAGGCTCACCTTGCCTTCACAAGGATGGCCAAAAGAGCTGCAATGTAATTAAACTCATTCAGGACCCTCTCTGAGTTCTCAGCAGCTTTCCTATTCTCATCTTGTGAAAGGATTTTCCCAATGTCCTGCCGCTAACACTGGAGCAGGCTGAAAAGTGAGCTACTGTGCACTCCCAGGCTCTGGAAAAGGAACAGTTTCCCATGCACAAAACTGCTGGCTGGGAGTATTTATACTTGCAATGGTCCACTGCTCAGGACCAAGGGCTTTTAACTGTTGCTGTGAAGAGCATCTATTTTATGTGAAGCTTCACAGAAGGAAACTGACATTTGATATAATTTTTTACAGATATGGCAGAACTCCCTCTTGTACCTGCTGCCAAAACTTTTGCAACCAAGTGCATTTGACTGAAAACTTGGCATAGGACTTCCATTAATTATTTTCAATTCACCGAATAGGTAGATTAGTCAGGGAAAAAGCACAATATATGTGGGGCAAATCAGTGAGCCAATCATTGGCAGGTGCCTTGCCTCAGAATTGAAGTATTTTGACCCTCAGGAAAATGGACATTTAACAACAATGCTTCACTTGTTAAAATATTGCAATCAATACACCACATGTGAAAGGCTGTCTCACAAATGGAGATGCTCTTAGCACAGTGAAATGACAAGCTTTTAATAAAGTTTGCAAATAAAGGCAAAGAAAATGTGTATTGTCACATTAGAGGGCATAGGCAAAGTGAACAAGAGGGTATTCCTCCAAACCTGCAAGGAAAATCAGGTGAGAAGGTAGCAGGGCTGACAGGAAAGGCCTGGAAAAGACATCTCTTTATCTTTAAACATCCTGGCCCTCTGCCTGCCTCAAGGACAGACATTTTCTGAGGGAAACTGGCAGGGAAGATGATTTCACCAGACCTTTGGATCTGGTGATGTTACAAGAGGGCAAGTACTACCTAACACCAATGTTCCTTCGGAATAAAATCCTTCCCACTGCTTAAACACATTGCGTTTCCCATCACGTAATGAAATACCCTCTTTCCTACTACATTTGCTCCATTCGCAGCCAAAGCGAGCACTGGTGCTTGTGACAAAGCCAAGCTCTGTGTTACTCCATTAGCATTCCCACATCTGCAGATGGATCTGTTTGCTCTTCGAGCTGTTCGGCTCATGCCACAGCTGTATTTTACTCGATGCTGAGGTAGTGACACTGCTGTTCCAGCCACGGCATAAGCTTAGACTTAGGAAAGCAAGATTGTAAAGAGGAGTCATATTTTATAGCACAGCAGTTAAAACAGCTGGGAAATTCAGAAAACCTGATAATGGGACTGTCAAAAGCTTTTCCACATTTCCCAATTTCCATTGCTCTAATGAAAAGTATTCTCTCTGCCTTCACATCACATTTCTCTTATTCTTTTATCACTTTCCCATAAATCACTCTTCCACTCTCTGCTTGAATCAAGCTCTTTTTACTCTAAGTACCTGAAAGCTTGTCATGACCATCTAGTGATGATGTAGAAATGGCAAGTGCAAATGCAGCCCAGGACACTGCACAGACTGTTTCACTCGCAGTTCAGCCTCACAGAACCACAGAATATCCTGAGCTGGAAGGGACCCACAAGGATCATTGAGTCCAACTCCTGGCCTTGTGTAGGATGCCCCAAGAATCCCACCATGTGCCTGAGAGCATTGTTAGCCATTCTTTTCAAAGAGAGTGTTTCAGAGGATTTTCAGAACATGATGGATAGAAACAAGTGCAGCTTATATTAATACTTAAGCAATTCTGAAAGGCAAATAATATTTCCCCAATTATTTTTCTTTTTATTGTTATTTTTTAACACTTAGTTCCTGTATTTTAGCTGTTTTTCTACACAATTATATTAGAGTTAGATACTCTACCACATAAAGGATCTTATATAACATTTCCATGATGTCAAATAGACTCAATGGATGTCAACACCCTTTTGCAAGAGGCCTCCCTGGCTGGTTTAAATCTCTGGAAAACAAAATACCAGCCCCATTCTAACTGCAGTACAAAGGGAAAATTTGGACGTGATTGAAATCATCTGACTACAGATGCCAGAACAGTTTTATTACATAATGCATGTGAGCACAGCTGCTTTCTTATCACAAGACCCAAGATGAATACATCACGTACTGAAGGGCAGAGTTACCTTCCCTTTCAGCCTCCTCATAAATCCCCCTGGCTGGGTTACTCTCCATGGGCCACTCCCAGTACAGAAACTGTTCAGAGCAAAAGACACAGGGGGCTGGTGCCAAACCATCACTCTCTACATGCTGTTTTCCAAAGGCAGAAGGAAGGACACCACTCTGTTCCTTAAGGTACCTCTATGTGGAATAACAGTGCAGCCAGTCAGACACCTGATTTGGACACTCTTGGGGTGCTGTTTGCCGTGCAGACAAGTGCAATGAGGCTGCAAAAAGCTCTCGCTCACAAACAGTGAGAAAGTAATTTCTAATCTGCTTTTGACCAGGGAACACTGTATTGTCAAGTGAGCTCTGCAATTTAGTCAAGACCACTAAGATGGTATCAAGACCTACAGAGAACACTCAGATTTCTGTGTTACAGTGTCCACAGGACATACACAGTTTAACCACCATCTGCCTCCTAAGAGATGGGGCAATATAAAGTATCTAAGCAGCAGAAACCACATTTTAAGCAAGATTTTACTAATGTTCAGTCAATCTCATCCAATTTCTCTTCACAGGTTTGCATTGAGAAACCTACTTCAATATTTTGCTGTCCAGCATATATGTGAAAGGGGAGGAATGTTTCACTAAGCAAAATTTTACCATTTGATTTGAAAATTACAGCACAATAAATACAATATTAAAACAAGTTTTCCAATCATTCTCACTTTTCTGCTTTCTGTGTGGAGTATTCACAAGTCCACATGATGAACAGCTTCCACACAACAAGTTCTTATACAATTTGGGGTTGAACACAAGAGATCTCTGTGTCAAAAGCTGAGGGATTGAACAGCAACACAACTCCTTCAGCCCCCGAGATGCTCAGCAAACAGAAAAGAGTGAAGAAAGCAGGCTAACGCTAGCATGAATCAGATGGTAGTACTGAACTAAAACCAGTTCTCTTGACTGAAGGCTGGACAACACATAGTGACAGTGAGGAGACAGAAAGAAAGGCATATTTCAAAGACACCCTCTAGTGTCAGAAATCCAGAGATGGGGAAATCTCTGAGAGCCAAGGTGAGTTGATGATGTATGAAAGAAAAAGGGTTTGGCAGGGGCTTCATTTCTATTCTCACGCAAGCCTGTGGACTCTTAGATTATTATTTTTTTCCTTACAAGGTGACTTTCTACAAATTATACACAAGATTCTGCCTCTCTGACCCTAGCATAAAAATACAGAGCCCCAATCAGATTTACACTGTTTGGAGGCCATCAGGCTGCCTTGCCCCTCGAGGTGCAATAGTATCAACATAACTAAACCATTCTTCCCAATCTGTTACCAACAAGACGATTATTTACAGTTCAAGTCGTTGATTTTAACTTGTCTAGAACAATTTCCTTTCCATGCTCCATAAAGGTGAGAATAGAAGATACATGAGGTACAGGACACCGTGATGAAAAGATCTCCAGAATGGGCTTTGCCACACTGAATGTTGCCCTCTGGTCTGGTTTCTGGCAAGTTGTAATAATGTAACCTGACTCTACTCTCCTGACCTGTGGCTATTGTCACGTATTTTCTCAAATCATCCACAAGGTGCTGAATGAACTCGTCATAACTTATTTCTGTTATGCAACCGTGTGAAGAATACAACTCTGTATCATGGACTGAGGGCCCAGAATAACTCTGTGCAGAAATGACTCAGTACCCAGGGAAAACTTTCAAGCTTGCAAAAACATGACATTTTCCTGGAAAGCAACTGTTAAACTCTGACTAATGCATTCCCTCCTTTTCCTCTCTTTTTTTGTAGTCTGTTCATACAGGTTTTGAAGCTCTGAATGTTCCCGGGCACTGAAAACAATGTGAGGTGAAGACTGTTTAAAAATGTTTGAGCAAGTGATAAGTCAGGCTGGACAATACTCTGTATGTGATATTTTGCGAACATTTTGGGAAAATGAAGCAATCCAAGGGCCTAGAGCCACACTTTTCCCTTTTGCCCAGCCAGTCTGTATTGCCAGGGCACCTATTATGTGTCCTGGAAAGACTGAAACTTGGCCACGAAGTGATCTGCTTCTGCGAGCACGGTTCTTAGGCTGAGCTGCTTTGAGTCCCAAGTGCTTCTGGCCCAAACTAAAGAGAGCAACTCTAGGGACTTTAGGAATTATGTCCCTGCCTAACAACAAGCAAAGCTCCCCTCTCTTCTCTCTCCATTCCAGCTGGAAAGCTTCCTGTCACTGCATCCAGAAACGTACTTGTGGTGAAGTAAAACTGGGTGAAAGTGGACACTAAGTGTAAATATTAAGAAGATGCTTTAACAAAGGGAATCTAAACCAGCCAGTGCTTCCTCATCATAGTAACAATTGTGGTTGATTACTCAAAAAAGTGAAAATATGTAGCATCCCCATTCAGAACTTACCTAGATTTTGCTAGGAAGCTAAACAGCAGTGAATGTGACAGAGAAAGCTTAAATTTGTGGAAACATTCTGATATTTAGTTCTTACTTGTTTCAGGGCTACTTCACACTATTCCAAACTCCCATGTGAAATAGTCCCCACGCTCTAGGTGCACGTCATAGGAATACCACATTTACATAAAAAACTTTGGTGTAAAGCTTAACATAAAAGAGTGTCACCTGAGCATGCTATAGGATCACAGTTACTCCACAGGAAGGTATGCAAAATCCCATTTTGTTGGAAATGGCTTCTCACCTTGGAATAAGGAGATCAGCAGACTGAAAACTGAGGTACTCTACTCCAGTCTGTTTGCCATGGAGGGAACCTTGGACAAGCTCTTTTCCCTGCCTCTATCTCAATGTGTGTGTTCCTGAGGCAGTTAAACAGGACCATCACAGAGAGGCAGCAAGAACTGCTGAGACTTGCAGCATGCCTTGAAACATTCCAAAAACCACCACTGTTCTAGTCCTGACTACCACTACCCATCATGAGAAAATTATCATATATTACTACACAAAGCCACAGAGTTGCTAAAGACAATGTGTATTTTAATAGCTGAGCAGGAATTTTAACTACCTGAGCTAGCAAGGGAAACTCTTTTCTCACTGACATAGCCTCCAGCTATGTATGGATGCAGTTCTTTGTTTTCTCCAGGGCAATGGTGACATTTTAGATCATCTTTTGTGCTATAAACGGAACACTGTCATCTGCTGAACATTTGCTGCCTGGAAGACCATTTCCTGGTGCCTGAGTCATTAACTTCCTTGGATGACATTGCCACACCTGTAACCAAGAGATGTGACGTGCTGCTAATTTGCAAGGCTACTGTAGTGCTGATATTTTAAACTACTCAGGTGTGGACAGCAAGGCTGGCTGGTATTCGAAGTCTTTTCAGCAATAGTAGCTCACTGTGGATGATATTTGAAATACTCGTCTCTAAACTGGAGAAACGTGGATTTGACAGGCGGAACACTCATTGGATAAGGAGTTGGCTGGATGGTTGCACTCAAAGAGTTGTGGCCAACAGCTCAACATCCAAGTGGAAAGAGGCAACCAGTGGCAGAGGAAAATGACTTTGGGGTGTTGGCTGATGAGGTGCTCAACATGCCCCAGCAACGTGTCCTGTCAGCCCAAGAAACAACCAAGTCCTGGGCTGGATCAAAAGCAGTGAGACCATGCTACCACTTCAGGGTCCAGTAGTAAAATACACAAATTCCAGTATTCTGATTTTACTACTACTGCTATTAAATTATTAAAATCTAAACAAGAGACATATAAGGCTGTCAAAACACTCAAGAAGAGGCTTTTTTCAAGTTCAAATCTGTAACTGCATGTCATCCATATAGGCTGACAATCAATAAACATGAGAATATGAAATCAAGAAGTCTCTTGGGTAACACCTTGTTCCTCCAGAGCTCACCCCTTTGACCGGGAGAAAGAACAGTCCTCTCCTAACTAATCCCAATTCTCTTCCATCAAAATATAGAATGGAAATGAGTTTGGCTGCAGATAATGATGTTTCTGTTATTAGTAACACCCTGAATAGCTTCAAATCCTGACTGGGAATTTAACTCCTGGGACCTCGGCTTAGCAGGAAGTCCTTTTAATAGACCCTGCTCAGTACAGAATATAGAATGGCTTCAGAGTCCTCTCCAGGATAGGTCTGCACGCTTCATCACAGACTATTACACACTTAAATTCACTCAGTTGAAGATCTGTGGGCAATATATATAAGTTCAAAACATCCATGAAGCTCTTCAATCTGTCTGGAATTATTCGACTGTATTTCTGAACGCATTTGCTGACAGAAAATAAGAATTTGGTATGAAATCCTTTTCTTCTGTGTTGTTTCTATGGCTGTCCAGAGAGGCTGAAACAGCAGCTTTCAATTTCATTTTTAAGGCACAATTTTATGGTGTAAATTAACTGACTGGCTTGAATTACACTGGAAGTATCCTCCTGAGCCAGACCGGAGCCTGTTACGTGGCTGGGAGAAGATCCTTTCGTGCTGCACACAAATGGTCCTGTTTATAATGGCCAAGGCTCGTACTAGCCTGTGTTAGGGTCACCAGCAGCAATGAACCGCAGGCGCTTCACTCACTGCCGTGGGGTGATGTGTTTTCTAAGCACTGGAGCCCCGTCTACCTTGGCACTTTGACAGTGGAGAGAAAAGGCATTTCTCTGTGGGATGCAGCATCCCTGGAGCTGCTCTTCCTTCTGCACTGGCCACGCCGGCAAAGAGATCCCATCCCCATCAGGGAGGCTGTTAAAAGTCACATGGGATAAATGTGGGCTAGCTTTTCCAAAGTGGCTGGCACCCACAGCGAGAAAGTGTTGAAGGGGACATATAGTCTTGAATAGGACTTACAGCATGTTTTTACCTGATTTTCTGCAGTAACAACGGGGTCTTCACAGGAATTGAAATTTCATTTATACATGGATTTTGATGAAAATGAATTTTTAAAGTATACATATTTGAGTAAATTTTAAATCTTTTCAGAATGTTTCATTTTTCTTGTGAAATTTGTTATACTTCCTTGCATTTAATATCCATTGAATAGCCTAGACATTTTTAAATAGAAGGTGAAACATTAAATTTAAAATATTCATAATTTCTTTCCTCTCAAAAAGTCTGCTTTGAAAAATTAAAAAAAAAAAAAAACCTAAGACCCCAAACCAAACTTGAGCTCTGTGCTCATCCTTGCTTTGGAACACAAAGTTCTCCAACTGTGGAATTTCCTTAAAGCCAAACAAGGAAGTGCTGCCAAAATCTCCACTGCCTTTTTTGAAAACATATAGTTCATGCAGTTCAATAGATTTCCATCAATTTGTTCAGATAACATTGTCATCTAATTAATTCTAGTACAAATATATGGGCTGAGAGAATTGGCTGGAGACTGAGCCTTCTTTTAGTTAATATAAAGACAAACCAGTTTATTATGATGTTCCTTGGGGTAATAAATCCACAGTGACCTTAACCATGATTTTTTCTGTCAGTTCAAAAACATAATCTTCATTCTTGGTTAGTCAGGTGATTTAGAGTGTTCTTCAACTGCCCAGCAACAGATTATTTCATTTATGCCTTTCATTTATTCTCCCAACGTCGCTGATCCTGGTAATAAAGGATCAGGTTCGCAGCCATTATCGCTGGTTAATCCGTCCTAATTGCCTACATCTTAAAGTAGGGATATTTTGCTGAATTGTATTCAATTCAGTAGCTTCACTATGTGCATCAGACAAACTTTTAAAAAAATGACCTTGACTGCCACACAAAGCATTCTAGATTCCAGTTCTCTAAAAATATCTCTTTGAGAAGCACTAGGCAGGTGCAGACAATGGTCCTTCTCCTTCTGTGTTGCTGGTGGTTTCCACAATACATTGAGGATATTTTTTACATAATGTGCTCCGTCACAACAGGAAGAAAACTATAAATGCCAGAGGTTGCCTTCAGAGGCCGTTTGTGTACAGACAGTGGTACCTTGCCTTGTCCTTCGTTACTCACTTAAATTATGTCCTGGTTTACTAGGCCAGTGTTCAGTGCTGAAATCTGTTTTCTTTAAGACGATGCTCTTTTAGGCCTTGTTCTCACAGCCAGTTCAAAGCAACTGAACCCTAAAAAAGAGAAGGCAAGCGGGTGAGTAGGTGTAGCTCCAGAATCTGACTGCTGTGTCTTTACCTCCTCTCTTCAGGTGTCTGCACACGATGGGATCACTGAGCCTTCTCCTCTCAGGCTGGGCAGCCCCAGCTCTCTCAGCCGTCATACACACGTGAGCTGCTCCTGCTCCGGTCCCTTAATCGTCTCAGGGGTCCTTTGCTGGACTCTCCAGTAGCTCTGTATCTCCCATGGCTGAAACAACTCGTTCTTTCTGCTTTAACAATGTCCTCCGCTATGGAGTGACTGTGGGAAGGTGACATTTTCCCTTTCTTGTGACTGGTTATGTGCCCTGGGAAATGTAAAAATATCACCAAGGTATGCATAAGAGAGGAGTTAATTAGTTTAACTTCCTGATGGGAATATATTAACAGTGTAATAAGATGCTCGAATACTCTTTTTATGATTGCCCCTGCCAAAATAGTTGTTGGAAAGCTTTTTTGTAATACAAAAAGTTTTATCCTCCATATGGAGATCCAGATGCTGACTGTGATCTTCGAGTGGCAGAGGTCACTGCAAACACTCAGCCTCCAGATCTCAGCAAGCTGCACCTCTGAGACTGTTACTGGAAAGATCCTGTCTCAGGATCAATATCTATAGATAACTTTCTCCTAAGTTCCTCTACAAATCATTTCCCTGTCAATACACAGTGCTTTGAGAGGAAGCAATTTTATTTTTTTTTTGATTTCCATTCAGTGCTTTCGTTTTTAAAAATCTTTTATAGCCAAGTTCAAAGACAATTTGTCCTGCACAGCCATTGCCCCAAGTGGACAACATAATTAATCATCTATTCTTATGTATTTGTGACTTAAAATGACTTTTAGACTCTTACCCTAACTGTCCCCTTGATTAAGCCTGATCCATATAAGCATGAATTTTATTAGTGTCTCCTTCTGTCAGCTAGAATGTCACTTTGAAATTTAACCTAATGAAAAAAAATATATAGTATGTCGATTTCCCCACTGTTCTAAAATATATCTATTTTTCATTTGAAATATTTTTTAATACATTTTCAGGTAGCTGCAATGACCAGAATGATATTTTCTTATGAACTGCTTTCTTGAATTACACATGAAATACCTTCCTGCTTACATACTGAATATGAGTGATGTACAAGTATATTCCGTATAATAAAACCTTAAATCAACTTCCAGCTACTCTCTAACTGTCTAGACAAGAAAAATCTCCTCAAAAAGCCCCACTAACCTTAGGATCATCATTTAAGAGGACACTGTCTCCTAAGCTATTTATACTTTTATCTGTATCTGATAAAAATCTCTGGGTAGGACACACAGTCTAGTTTCTATTTCCCTGGTTTATAAAGACAAACAATTGCATTTGGCTGATTCTTTTTCTCCAAGAAATGCATTATATAAGCAATAAAGAAACTAATATTTGAGCAACGTAGGCAGCAGTGTGTTAATTTATATAATTTCAGATTTACAAATAGGAAGGACTGTAAACCTTCTTTTCTTCAGGTTGCAAAGGAATGATGGTAAATTTCCAATTATTTCAGCGGATCAAGCAGCCCTTCCCAATGGCAGAGTTTTTTGACCTTTCTGTAACATTATCTTGGGTGATTCAGCCGCCTCATAAGCAATTGCTTTCATGAAACAATTACAAAAACTTTGGAAGATATAAGGACAAATGTCTGAGAAAATAAAAAAATTCACAATTCAAAATAAAAGAATAAGATTAATAAAAAGGTCTTCTGTCACTGCACATCCCCAGGTCCCTGTAATATTTTGCTGATTCATTTATAAGATTATATATTAAACAGCCATCTTTTAGAAAGGCCTTTCTAATGCAAAATAAATTAACTTGACACATAAATCTTTCCCATTTTGCAGCTTTTCTAAAAAACTAAATCTTGTCTAAAAACAAAATAAAGGCATTGAAAGCAACAAAAGAAAAGAAAAAGATCAACAAAAATGCCCTATGTGGGAACGAGAGCTTCCCTGCTTTCCAAGAGCCACTGGCCACAGGAAAGGTGCCTCAGAAGCAGGACCTTCATCAGACTCACATCTCATTTTGGGAAAAGCTGTTTTCAAAGGTCCATTCTAGAGCCCAACACACTGAGTTACAGGCAGTTCACACAAGCCTGGCACTGCTTTTTTACCGTGAACATTAACAGCGTTGTCATGGGCTCTTTGGAAAAATCTTTCCTTTAAGCGTTTCGCAAGGGAGGACGCTGCAAGATGAATTCCTGCTCATCTGGTCACTGTTGGGCTGTGCTAGAAAATCAGCCCTGGTGCTGTAACCGCAGGGAAAAAGGCTCAAAACCTGTGTTTTCCATCCTGCTGGTACCTCACCTGTACAACTGCTTGTGCTAAGGGAGCTGTCAGGGTACAGCTCACTTCCCTGCAGACTCAAGGATGGGCTGCAGTTCTGGTACCACAGCCGTGCCCTGGAGAACCTCTTTCTTGCATAAAAATGGCTGGATTTGAAATAATTAAACTAGTTCTACGTATTATTTATTATGAAAGAAGAAGTTCCTTAAGTTCTTCGAGAACTTTGAGTCTTTACTCTTTCTCGGGCAGGTTTCGATTCCTTTAACTTGCCAGAACGACACTCCCACTGCTCCCAGCTTGTCTGGTGCTAATAACTAGGTAAGCTGTCAAATTACATATTGTATGTCTCCTATCATTCCGATTCCAATGGCTTTTGTATATGCTCGGTTTCTTCCTGAGCGCTATTTTATTCTGACACATCGATGTAATTAATATCTTTTCAAATCAATGCATGTCTTGCTGGGGTTGATAAACATAGTAATCTCTAAAATGGGTGCACTTTAATATGAATTCTTTGTCCTTTCTTGCTGGTTATTAGCCAATTACATGTTACCCATGCTTTTGCATTTGGAAAAAAAAAAATTGATAAACAATAGCTGTTGTGACAGCCAACTTAACCATCTAGCACCATCTTGAGGTTAAACTGCTCTTGACATTCTAAAATAAATGGATCTTCCTTGATCAGAACCTTTCCAGAAGCTCTAGAGTCATACAGGTACCTAATTTTTAGTTACAAAAGTAAAAAATCATGAGTTGTAAGACAAACATCCTGTAGATTTGTTTTCTTTGCTTCCTTGCATAGGCTTTAAGATAATTCTGTTAATTCTGCTGGCAATTAAGCTTTAACTTGTGTTCCAAAGGAAGAAGGGGATGATGCACGTTTTTGATTTGTAACTGCTCTGGACACCATACTCAGAAATGAGGTAAGGGAAGTTCTAAGTTTTAGACCTGTATATACAAGTTCTTCCACAATTACTTTCCATTTTCACTGAGATTAATTCTAAAGTTTACTTCTGGACCGAAACATACATTTACAAAGAATGTCTTATTCTAAAGGATACTGGGCCACTCAGACACAACCATCTTTAAAATGAATGTATTTCTCACTGAAAATATCTGGGTGTGCCTGGATATGGTATTTTGTTGAAACATAATGGAAATGTCAAATAAAGCTATTGAGCTCCAAGGCTTTTCACTGCTCTCCCTGTGTTTGGAGCTAACCACAACACCAAACACATTTGAAACTATGATTGTGGTACGATTATGGTTTGAATGAAAAGGGGATGAAGGCTGGGAACTTTTCAAGGAAGCCAAGTGACAGTGAGGAAACTGCTGGCTTCCTCCAGACATGCTTACCAACTCTGAGACTTTCTAAGAAATAAAATAATAAATATATATATATATAAACCATTCACATGTATGGTAAGGAGAGACTGAGATATACATTGGCTGTAGGTTTATTTCAGATAGATTTGATCATGAGTTTTGTGCTACTGGGCTGAACTCCTGATGAAACTCAGTGGACTGTTGTGAGGATTTAAGTGAAACAGTCCCAGTTTTACGAGCTCCTCACACGGCAAGAGTCACTCAAAGAGTCTGCGGTGCCCTCAGTGTTGTGTTATCCCGTTTAGAGACTCAGTATTAGGAAATGGTATCACTTTCAAGAGCTGATGTTTTCTTTCAATTGAGAATTCAGGAAAGATAGAGAATCCAAACCAACTTATCTTTAATGAGGAAACAGGAACATTTAGGACTCCAAAGAGTGTAAAAATGTCTGATTTCTGTAACACCAGGTATCAGCACTTTGTGCACATTGTTATTTCTGCCTCAAAACCTGCCTGCAAATGCAGAGTGGAGGAAAAATTAATGGATTCAAAATTCACCTGCCCTTCTTAAAGTGTCCACATGATGTTCAGTTCTGTAAGGGGGTGACGTTTCACTGTACATGGAAGTGTCTAATCACATGTGAATTTATATGTGTGTACACAACACATCAAGCTCCTAACAATAATTGCTGTACTTTCATTTTCTACCTGACAGCCCTATGGAAGTGCCTTCCATCTTGCAATGACATACACTTAGAACCGGAGGGGGGATCTTGTGAAAACACTCAGACTTACAATGGTTTGGCTCACGGGTTTCAGTACAGTTTAACATGAATTGTATCTGGACTTTTTCCACAACAAAGATAATTGCCTTGTGAAAATCAATTACAGCCACTGTCAACGTCAGGGAATTGATTTCAAGTCAATGTTGATGGTAACCACTGTATACCAGAAAGACAAATGCAAAGCAAATGCAAATGCAAAACAAAATACACAATAGTCACTGACAGACAGGGATATGCAGGAGACAGCCCCTTCTGGGAAATGCAGTCTGGAGACACAGGGTACCTGTTCTCCTGAGCCAGCAGATGAGACAAGGGATGCAGAAGAAAGGAAGTCTAACTGCTCCCCAGCCAATGCTTCTGGAAGTGCCGCCAGGATTTGTGTCAATGCTTTGAGAAAACTGAGCAGAGAATCATCCAGATCATGGCAAGAGATGCAATCCACAGGGAGAGCAAGGAAAACTTCCAGAGAAAAGACAACCCTTATTACATATCTGGAAATTTACTGGGAAAGTGACTGAGACACTCCTGTTGTGGATGGGAAAATCTGCTTCCTGGCTAGCCACAATCCCAGGACTGAGGCTCACAAATGCAGTTAAACAGCTCTCTCTGTGGCTCTTTCAGACTTGGATGAGACAGCAAGAGGAACTAAATGGCAATGAAATCCCCTTTTGATAGGCTTTGTCAAAATATCTGCAGCAGCACTTCAAACTTTCAAGTGAGAGCGTTAGGGGAAATTCCGAACATGAAAGCCTCTTCCCAGAGCAGCTATTCCAAACATCTTGTAAAGCACAAGCAAAAGCATAAACAGCCCAGCGCTTTCAGAGACAGTGATTGCCTTTCCTGCTAATTCACACTACAGTCACGGGGAGAATAAACCAGGGATGTGGGGCAACGCTTGGGCCAGTGGCAGCTCTAAAACTCTAGACTGAGTGTGTGCATCCAGACCTACACTTAGCCCACCTTGCAACATATGGCTTGAGAGACAGCACTG
The DNA here is from genome assembly GCA_013396755.1 of Sclerurus mexicanus. Taxonomy (NCBI): domain Eukaryota; kingdom Metazoa; phylum Chordata; class Aves; order Passeriformes; family Furnariidae; genus Sclerurus; species Sclerurus mexicanus. The sequence goes on along the minus strand of VWZF01003891.1, from coordinate 1,867,254 downwards.
TATAGGAAGTACATCTATTTCTGGCTCTGAACAGATCTCCTTTTAACCTCCACGCACCTCCTGGCTCCCTCCCTCCCTCCCTTTTCTGTCACATTGGTGTCGGCTGAGTATTTTCCAGAACAGCAGCTGTGTTTGTGTGTTCCACTGGGGAATGGGGCCTGACTTCCTGAATCATACAGATACTTTGACCATTTCATCATGAAACCCCAAATCTTGGGGAGAAATCCTCATATTTTTGTAACGCCTGTCTGTGTGTTTTCAGCCCATCAATGTTTTGTAAAATATGGATGAAGGAGCCAGGGAGAGAGCAAACACATACTCTTAAAGACTAGCCCAAATGACCACGTTGACACTTGTTGCCTATTGACATTTCTAGTCCATGCCAGTCTTTCTTAATTCTTAATTCTTAATTCTTTCTTAATTAATCAATTCAGACATTGAAAATGAAAATTGCTTTTCATGTTCCAATTGTTCTTGTTTCGTGATTGTATTTGACAACAGGAATACTCAGCATTTTAATTCCAAACAACCCTTAATCAGTGCTCATTTTTTTATGAAGAAAAACTCTCAAAGCACCAAAATATTGTTTGAGAGAAGAGAGGTTTGCAACTCCCTGGTTAGAACAGTAAAGTGGTATTTAGCCTTCACTGAGATAAATTATTTGATGCATGTTATGTTTGCTAAGAGGCGAATGCACTTTAACTTTGCAGTTTGTCTCTGAACAGGTCACTTCACTCTGCGGAAAGCTTTAGACCACCTATTTTAGCAAAACAAAAGAGAACGTGTAGGTCAGATCAAGCGCAGGAAGCAAAAGGGCAGCTATTCAAAGGCAGGTACCAGAGTGAGGGACCACCAGAGCTTGCAGCCTGCTTTAAAGGCTGATGGAGCACTAATAGAACTCCAACTGAGAACAATTCCTCGGTGGAGGTTGATGTGGATTGGTGGCACGGAGTCAGGTATATCTGCACTCTGCAGGAGCCAAAGCATATTCTCACAGAGAGGCACTAGATGAGAGAGTTGTTACTCCAGGATTTTTAATCTTCACATTTTTTTTTCGGGTAGTCAGTGTTTGGCCACAGCTGGAGCTGAGACACCAGGTGGGATGAGCAACTGCTACAAGGGAGTATGGCAAAGTCACTGGCTTGAGGTCTGCTTTATTGACCCGCTCGGGGTTACATTGATCACCAGGGTTTTTCTTTGTTGGTGGGATGGGGTTTTTTAAACAACGTATGACTTCAAAAGCAGAGGATGGAAGAACATGTTTCATGACTACCACAGAAAATTCACCTGATTTCCAGAAACAGCAGCAAGGTGAGTGCATCTCCTTCCTATTCATGGCACACTGTCCAGGACTCTGAAAGTGCAATAGGAGCATTTCAATATTTGGGTCTTACATTTTTGTGAAATGCAACGTACATGTGGTACCCAGAAGGTCACATTAGATGATGTACCTGCTTTCCCTGGGTCTTAATCTCTTTAATTCCTCACCCAGATCAAAGAGGGTTATACTGACTGCTTCTTCTTAATCAATTAGGGATTCTTATGGTACCATGAAGACATAGAAATGTACCTGTTGGATAAATTTGTCACAATTGTGAATGAAAAAAAAATAATTATAATTCCCTTGTCATGACACTTCTCAAGAAAAGTTTCGACTATACTGAGGTCTATCCTAAAGTAGATCACCCTTTTGAAACCACTCCTGTTAGAGTTAGGCAGGCATTTCTCTACTTTTTTGGATGAATGTCCTAAAGACTGTTACAGAAATTAATATTCTGGGTCCGATCTGAAGCCCATTAAAAGTTACTGGGTCATTTTCATGGCTTTCAGCAGGCAGCAACTTAGGTTTTAATACCATTTGCAACAGCAGACGAAATGAAGCTGTTTTACACAGATCTGTATAAATTAACACTGTTTTCAGAATATCAGACCATCAATAGAAGATCCCCTGCCCTGGCGTCGTTCTGGGACTGTGGTCCAGAGTAACTGGCAAAGACAACAGACTTTTGAGAGGAGTGAAGGGCCTTTTCTCTCTGTGATATCCCCCCACAACTCGGTGTGCTCAGCCCCACCTAGCTGATATCTAATTGGATTTCCCCAGCAAATGGGTATTTTCTTGCTGACATTACACCTTTCCTCGCTTCTGAATACAACCTTGATCAGCTGCAGCTGACGCCTCCGAGGTGGAGAGCCAAGCTGAGGATCAGCTCAGTATTCTCCTGGAGGAAACTCTCATTATCGTAGTGGCATGAGCAGCAGGCTGGTCACACAGCCATTAACATCTCTGAAAGCCCCCTGCTAATTAGCTCCCTGAGAAGAGATGGATCTTGCGCGCTAACAAAACGCATCAGGCAAGAATATCAGACCCAGTGGAGAGAAGGCATAAAGAGATGCTTCTCTGCTGCCAACTGTTTTCAAATCTCAACTTGAAACAAGTGACAAAGCAGTAGTTATTGTACAACAGATTGTGCGGTTGCCATGAAAACCAGAAGTTTCGGCACTCTCGGCTGTCATCAGGATCCTCGCTGGCACACTGAATCCTCATGGTTGCAGGGTACAGAACAGGAACCCCAGTGGGACCATCTACCCAGTATTTACATGTAGCTCTGTAGGAGGCCAATATTTCAAGCAGACCTGGGGTGTGTGCTCAGGGTAAATCCAGGAGCCCAATAAGGTGTAAAAATATGTATCATCTGTCCTTCACGGGTAAGACGAATGTCCTCTGATGATAGTTTCTAAAATGGGTTATGAATACGGAAATTTTAAATTGTTGTGGAAAGCAATAAAACCACTCAGAGCGAGCATATCAAATTAATGTGTGATAATCCCTCCCTCGCTGCAGTCAGATTTTATTTTTAAGTTGCATTTTTAAAATGTCTGCTGTGAAGAATAAAAGCAGTAGGGATGTGATAATGCCATACTGACTGAGAAAAAAAGAAAATCCTTGTCCAAATTTGCAAAACCAAAACCTGTTCTTTTCAGACCAGGATGCATTTTAAATGGCAATGTGCAGAGTTAAAATGAGAAGGCTGCCCTTGGAGCAGTGCTACTCAGACAGACACTAGAAAAGACCTCAGATATCCTTCTGGCAACCCTGAAATCCATCCCCCCGTTCTTTACTGGCCAGTGGAGTACAGCACCAACTGTGTTCCCATATGCAAACCATGCTGCTCTGCTATGGAGAGAGGTTAATAAGAAAAATACATATTCCTGAGCTTCAAATATCCCTACAGCGTTGGAAGATGGCACCATTTCTTGGCTGCAAAGGAAAGTGATTTTTGAGGGGGACGTGAATTCTTATTTTCCCCATAAATAACTGTCTAGTATTTATTGTCTGTACTGGTTTTGCTTCAGCAAGGCATAATAAGAGAGCTTTGAGAGTTTAAATTTCCTGATTCCAAGGGTGTTGTAAATAAAACAAAAACCCGAGGAAGCTGTTGATGAGTGAGCAAGCTGAGTACCTGGTTTAACCTAAAGAGTTTAATTTCCACCAAAAATGTTAGCAGAAAAGGATCAGGACATATCAAACAGCCCTTGCTAGCCTGTGACTCCAAGCAATATATTTCAGCTTTTAGGCTGTGTGCTTCACTGCAGTTTCCCACTGTAAATTTGGCACATCTTCTGTCTGACATTTATTAGATATAAGCTACTGTTTCTCGTCCCCAAGTACAAAAGCCATTATAGAAAAATATCTGAGAAAGATATTGCATTATAGAGCAACTGAAAGGATAGGATCTGTCTCTGTTTCATGAGCAGAAACCAGAGATTTCCCGAATATGTTCCTTGCATTTGAGAAAACTGTGAAAAAAGATGGAATTACCTTTCTTTGATTCACTGAAGAATAATGGGAAAGTGATCTTGAATGCTCAGTGTGATAACAGATAAAGCATGAGATGGGATATAAATGACACTTTTTACAGACCATAAACCCGGAAAAAGTAAAGGATGTTTGGGATCCTAATATCAATTTATGGTTTCTACCTAGGGAAAAATGTTGCATTAACACACAGGCTACAATATGAAATGTGTATCTTAAAAGACTGGTGCTAGTCCAGAAGGTAATTTCTTAAATCAAGAGGGTTCCTTCCAATGTGCTAGGAAATCTATATTATACTTTACCTTGAGAGATAAAGACTAATTCCTCCTAGAGCTAAAAAAGGGGTGGTTGAGGTAAAACCAATCATCCCACTGCATTTCTTATGTGCAAGCACAATAAAGTCTGGACCCCAGTGCTTTTAAAGAACCAATTCCAGGAAGCCGGAAACAATTACAAAACAGATTGATTGTTGATGTGAACTTAACAGGATGGCACGAGTGAGAGCAAGTTACAAAGCCATCATTTTTCCAAGTGCCACGAAATAATAATCAAGGAAACCTACTCATTTTTAAAGTTTCACCGCAGAGATGAAAAAAATCCATGAAGTAATAAGAGAAGAATACTTTTTAAATTACAAAATTAGGGTATTTGACAATAACATTATAAACTAAGAGGTAGAACCTGTAGAAAATTGAGCCCAGAAGAAGAAAATTGCTGTCCAGCAGAGTTAGGACCAATAGCAGCTTTTTGAAATATGCGAAGCAACAAAACTGACCTTACCTTCCCAGATGTCATTAAAATGTGCCCCACACAAATAAATTCAGTGGCTTGCTTTTTAAAATCTTGATTTACGGTTTGAAGACTTGGAGGAAAACATGCAATATGTCAATTTTGCTGCCATTTTAATTATTTTTTTTTAATGACAGATTATTACCATTATTGATCGTTGATTTGTGTCCATTCTCTGATATTACCCACTGCTAATACAACCACTTCTGTCAGTCTGACTGATGTAACCCGCTTTGGAGCAAGAGGGAATTCATCCTTGGGAATTAGAGGCTGTCAAGGGCTGCGAGAGAGGAATTGTGAAAATAAAAACAATCGGTAAAAAGCACATATTTACCAAGAAATGTAACTGTACGGTTGCCTCGGTGGTGTTATTGTTTTCTCTCAGGTAAATTGTTTCATGACAGGCAGTGAATTTTTTTTTTTTTTGTTTCCAATCCTGTAAGCAAACAGCTACTACAAACAAGATTGCCCCAAAGGAAAAGAAAGCCAAGAATAACAAATTCAAATGAGATGGGACATGTGACAGAAAGCAATTCTCAGTGCAGGTTAGGCAATTATGAGATGGAAAACATTAAAAGTTACAGGAAAGGTATTTCTGTTTTTTCGTATTTCCTGTTTTAGCTCATTGGTGTTTGAGCCTCTGGATTACTAAACTTAATTAGCAATAATTTAATTACCACCATATCTTTTGAGGTGCAGAGCTCTCTACAGCAGGCACTTGCCCCCTCAGAAGGCACTCTGGAGACCTACAGATGCATGTTGATATTATCAGTGGTTTCTTCTCGTCACCCAGTGCAGCAATGGAAGCACAGAGAAGAACAGATGCAGCCTCAACTCCTCCTCAATTTGTGACTGTCTATAGTAAATCAACTTGAAACTTTGGCATTCAAGTGACAAGCCACAATGTTCCTTCTCACCAGGTTCCTAAGGTGGAAAACGTATTCATGTCTGGCAGAATATTTATGAGTGCAAGTGTATCTGTATATCCTTAGGAGACAGATACATGTCACAGAGCTCTGGTGCTTCAACTGTATCATTGAAGTGTATGTTTTTGAAAGAGTCTTCCCTGTGGGAGAGAAGGATGATACCTAAATCCTCAGATTCTGAGCTTTTAGGTTCACTCAAGTCTAATCTGAGCTCTGGACTGCATATACATGTAATGCTTCTTCTCCCCAGTGTAAAGGGCTTTGATCAATTCCAATAAAAGCTTCTTTTAATTGTCCTGTACCTTACCAGTATCAAGGAAAGGAGTTTTTGTGGACATGTTTTCCTTCTACTATTTTGGAAACACTTCAGTTTTAGTCATTTAAGGGCGAATATGAAATTTCTGCAGATGAACAAAGACAGGTATGGGAAAGGCTTAAAAAGCAACAACCACATTATCTTTCAGTAATTCGTGGCATTGTCAGCGAGGGAGAAATGTGAAACTTGCCAGGCCAGGAAATACTCCACAGTTGCAGTTTTGGCAGCTCTCACTCTCCAGCTAAGCCTTCAAAAGCAAAGGAACAGAAGGCAAAACTATAGCAAAGCATGAGCGATTTATTGAAATGACATAACTGAAAAACTCTCCTGGTACAAATGGACCATTTCAGCCAGAGTGAGCAGAACCTGAAGAGTCAAATGCAAACAAAAGATACAAGTAGCTATTAGCTCCTGTAAGAAGACCTAAAGTACTCTTCCAGAGCCAGCTCAGGACACGTCTTCACCAAATGAGACTCTTGCATTTCCATTCAAGTTGAAAGGAAACCTGAGTAACTTCAGCCTAACTTTTGGTACTCAAATGAGGCAGCTTAGTCAGGAATTCAGTCCCCCCTCTGTTCCCTCTGCATTAAAGTCGCAATACAGAGGTCTCAAGTGATGATTTACAGCATCAAGGCATCTCACTGCCCTAGGCAGAGGCATTCTCATGGATTTGTCTGCAAAGTCATAGCAGACATTCACATTTGGCTTGGAAAAATTGCACAGCAGGATATCAAAACGCTGCCACGGTCTTGAGTCCGGAGTGTCACATCCATCACTGTGGCTTTGATGAGAATGAGGTGGAGCTGCAATCGGCTTGAACTCTTCTGGCCTTGGTCTGCTCAACCACACTTAGGAGAACATTGGTCTGGAATTTCAGAGTGTTATGTAATACCAATGCCAGTTTGGCCTGAACGCACAGGAGCCTAAGCCCAGCAGCCAAGTACAGTAAACAGTGCTGCTTGCATTGATAAACCGTCTCTAGACACAGCGTTGCTTGAGGATATCTAACAGCATTCCCTTAAAACCCAAGGGGCTTTGGCTGCCTTTATCATGAATAGTGAAGAGCTGCAGTTTCTGTCTCTTTAGAATAATAATTGAGGCTTGGGTTTGCTACTGTGCTGCTTGGAGGCTCTTCTGATCCCTGTTTCAAACAGGAGAGTTGGTTCTTGGAAGATGTAGCCCTTCTAGAAGAGGTGCGTGTTGTTACTGCCGCTGCACACAATCCCAAGGTGACCTCCTGTTGTGTTTTCTCAGGCTTTAGGGCTTTTTCTTTAAGTACAAAGTAGGGGACATTTTTTAAGCTCTCCTGGTTTAATAACAGGTTGATATTCATGTGGAAGTGCAAGGTTTTCTCAGGGCAGCAGTATATTCTAACATGAGTTGATGGCAGTGGAGAAGACAAGCGGGCTGGCAGACACACCAGAGATGGAAGGGAAGGACTGCAAAAGCGTGCTGCTTTGCAGTGCTGTTCACCACTTCTGCCTACAAGCCTTGTTTCTTTTCCAACCTTAAATCTTCTCAAATGCAACAATACTTCACTGCATATTTATACCCAGGGTTCTAACTACTACAGTGGGTGGTTTATTTCTAATTTAATCAATTAAGTGTCTCTAGGGCACTTTTGAAAACGTGGTTGGGTCTAAAACGTTTTATATTAGCATCTCACAGGATTTTTAAGATAAGCTAAACATATTAGATGCCTAAACTTCATTAGTTCCAACTTGCTCAGGCACTTTCTAAAATCCCACAAGATATTCACATCTATCATTAGATGAATAAATAATTTTTGACAAGCTATTCCTTAACTGTATTTGAAAATTACCATAGGAGTAATTTTAAGCTCTGTAGATAAAAATAATTTTTAAAAACCCCTTTGAAAAGTTGGCAACCCGCTGTTTCTTATCTCGAACGATTTCTCTTTGTAGTGAAATAAAATGAAGTCTGAGCGCAACAATAAAATAAAAACATTCTGTTGTGAAAATAATGATAAAAAGCGGTGGAGCCCTTTGATATGTCTAGAGATCTGTGAATCAAAGTTGCACTCAGGCACGCTCCCATTTGCCAAGCACGTACACAAGAATGCTGATTTCTACGGGTTGGATACAACCTTCTCAGGGGAAGGAGTCTGATTCAGACTTAATGCAAATTTGTCCAGAGTGGTTCTCTAAAGTTTCTCATCACTTCAACTAGAGTTGAATTGTTCTCCAGTATACAACAATATTTTATATTTTCCATTCAGAACTGCCTTCAGCAAGGATGGACTATATGGCCGCTTGTTCCAGGAAGAAGCAACTGTTGCAAACACGAAATATTTATTACTCACTGAACATACTTTTCCTGTTAGAACCAGCAGAAGTGGAGAATCCAAATCTCTTTTATTGTGGATTTGGGTCCTGACAGGGAAGAGAGCAAAAATGCATCATGGACTACATGAAAATAATTAGATCACAGAGGCATAAACTTCTCTCTCTGGCTGTCACCATATAATTTATGATCACATATGTACAGTCTTGAGTGGCTTAGCCCTACAAAAATCAATGTTAAGTGTCAAAAGACAATCAGAAGTTCCAGAATTAATTACTGAGTTACATAAACACTAATGAATTGTAGGAAGCACTAGAAACATTAATCTTAGTAACATGTGCTGATTAGTAAAACATATAAAAACCCTGTTTCCTTCTCAGTGAAACTCATCTGCACAAAAATCCCCTTTGTTAGCAGGACTGACATAACAAACTTATGTGGTTGTGTAACACATGTGAGGACTACAGGCCTGTTTCTGTAATAAAAAAACAAAACAAAACAAAGCAAAACAAAAGAAAATGAAAAATCCAGTTCTACTGTGATGGTGAGACTCGTCCCCAATGTATTCTCGTGACGTGGACCTACAGAGTGTTCGGAACCCCACCTGAGTGGTCACTGCTGTCCTACTGCGAAATCCTCTTCTCACAGGCAAACTTCTCTTTTCTTCCAGAACACCCTCCTCTGGTACTTACTGTGACGAGTGAGAAGAATACTGATGCCTAATTAGGAGCTTCATGATTCCTTAATGTTTTCAACTCCTACATGTACAAAACCTTTTGTATCTGAAAATACAGAGATGTTATTGTGCTTATCTCAGATATGTAACAACGCTTCTGTTAATTCATTCATTTGCTTTGTATCTATCAGAATAAAGATTAGGCAAAGCTCTGATTTGGATTCAGAATCAACAATGTGAGAAAGCTCAAAAGTCGAACATATCACACTGGAATTTGCAAGAGATCAGCCTCTGACACAATTCTAGCATGTTTTAGTTAAAATTTCAGAACAATAACTCTTCTTACAGAGTATTCCTGCTGTGTCTGAAATAAAGCTCACAAACACATTCTTTGACCATCGAACAAGTAACCACAAGAAACGGAATATGAATGTTTCAAACCTAATGTAAACCTCCAGTAAAATCCCATGGATTTTCTTTATGTCATTAACAGCAAAGCCCTATTTTTTGCATCGAAGACAGAAAAGTGTGTGCATGCCCAAGAAGAAAGCATACAGCGTTTTTGTTTTATTTTTTAATTCTGCTGAGTGCTAAGCCAGCTCCATGTAACTCTGAAAGCCTCTGGATTCCTAGACATGCCTCTGCAGATAAAGGTGGAATATCCACGGAACACCAGCACAATTAATTAGCCACTCCAATCACATTTGAAAGTTACCTTATGTTCAGGAAACTCTGTAGGTAGGATTCTGTCAATCTGGAAAACAACATTATATCATGTGCCATCTGCTTCGCTCCAGCAGAAGCTGCTCTTTACCCTGATGTATTCTCCTGCAGGACTCTCAGTTCTTTCTGTCCACCTGCAACACCATTCATCTGGAAGATAAGAGATTATTCCAGGACGCTGGATCCATCACAGGTTGCCACCATCCCATAGTGCACAGAAAAATAGGCAACACGATTATTTTACTCAAATATTTATTGCTTTATTGATATAAAGCAATGGAGTGGGTCTTGTAGCCTCTTTGCATATCTCCTGCATATGAAGGAACATGGACTTGAGAGAGAATAATTCAAAAAGCAGTAAAAAAAAATCAATGTTTTGATATAATTATAAATGAAATATCTTTCTGGACAGACAAAAGAGAGGCTATTTAAGTGTAACAGCATTCTAACAGAGGGAGGTACTTATAATAAAAACTGAGATGATGAAGACAAGGATAACTTCCAACCTGAAAGGTTATAAAAGTAGCAAAAATTAAACAAGTAAAAGACCTTGACTTTCTCCATATGCATGTAGCTTTCCATACCACTTCTTTTTTCAGCTGCAAGACAAAGACTGGGAACTGGACTTATTCAATGTTCTTAGTTTTGCTGGAAGTCGAAGATAAATTAATAGGGGGGATACTTTATACAAATGTATTTTACACATAATTGATGTTTTATACAAATATAATAGAGGTTAGCTTCACAGTATGCAAAATAATATTGCCTAGGGTTTTCATTAGTACTGTTTGAATGAAATCAATACTTTTTTTTTTAATACTTACAGTAAAAGACACAAGCCAGAATTAGAATGAAGGGTCAGAGAAAAAGTCAGGCTTTCCTGTAGTGTTTAACAGGACTTCAGCACAGTCTACGGAAATCACTCTTCCTTTTAAATGATTGTCCTGTATTTGTATGAAAAAATCCATCCAACAAGGAGTGTTGGTCGCAAACTGTGCCTAATCATATCCTGTTGTCAAGAAGATGGGAAAATCACCATTTTAAGTTACATTGGAAAAGGTCTTACCATCAATACTTTGCAGAACTGAGAGTAAAGGGTTGTGCAGCAAGTCCCATTTGAGTTTGTGACTTCACACATAAAAGTTACTTTGGCATCTAAAAATCCAGACAGCTCTTCTTGTCCTTTTATTATATTATCCCTCCATGCCCTTGACATGGGTGATTTTTTGCAATATAACAATGGTTTCATTTATTTGGCTCATTTAATAGGCAGCATTTAAGAACATATTCTTTCTCAGCGTGTATCCTGAAATATTGTCTGGATACTACCAAAATGACTAGCACATTAGTACTAGGAAATTAATCTAATTTTACCACTGCTAATTAGCACTGCATTCTTAACTTATGTATATAGAAATATTTTTGACAATGGAGATTATTCTTTCTCCATTTCCACTGGCCTAATGATAAAAACAAGATCAATTTCCCGAGAGCAAAAGATTCCATTCTTGTTTGGTTTTGACTATCATAAAATGATACCAATTATTTCCACCTAAAGGCACAGAACCTTAATTCTGATACTAAGCAAAGTGTCATTTTAAAATTTCAGGATTTGTTTCTTTGCTGCAAAGGGAATTAAAAAAGATAAGTGCTAAGAACTACATACCAATATGGCAAATAGTTTATTCTATACTCACAGTCTATCTGGTGCAAGCTATTACAGTTTCTCAGGGGGTGAAGATGAATCATTCTTCCTGTTGCATTTATTTATATTAACTCATAAACCTGCAATACATAGTTTAAGGATAGAGTTATGCTGGGGTATTCATTTTATTCAGTCCACTGACCAAGTATAAATAAGGTGTAAATCTTGTTGGATGCACAGAATCCCATAGGTGCTGAGGCTGCCCAGCTCCTCTGGGATTGAGTGTCCCTTCCCTCAGTCAGGGACAGCTAAAACAGGTTGCCCAGGGCCACATCCAGCCTGGCACCTTCAAGAAAAAGAAATAGAAATCCAATTATGACATCTGTCATTTTCAGATCGTTTGAACTTTGAAAGATTGATCCATCTCTTACCGCATGAATCCAATGGACAATCTCCCAGTGATATAACTCTCTGAGGAGCTCCAGCCCTTGAATGTCAGGGTTTACTGGCAAGCTTAGAATTCCTTTGATTTGGTTGCTGAAAGTCGTTTGGTGTTGAGAACAAGGCTTTTGCAATTGGAATTGTGTAGTTAAAACATGAAAGAAAAGTCTCTCCAAGCAGTTAAAGGTTGCTGTGTGAGCAATTTTGGACTGTCACTTTGGCTCTTTGTCATGCACCACTTCCCAGATTGGTGCAAAGGCAAATTCCCTGGCTGTGGCAAAGCCAGGGATTGGCACACTCTGACAAAACAGACCAGCTAAGTAATAACACAGTTGTTGTTTGGAGAAGATGAAAAAACCCTATGCATGTTTTTAATTGGTAAAGACTGACTGCCAAGTGCATAAATCAAAATTCAGATTTATATATTGCAGAATCCTTTAATTTCAGCTTTTTCCCCCCTTCCTATTAGACTCCTTGAACAAATTTTGGAGGGCAGCTGGAGCTATTAAACACATACTTGAACTGTTCTCTTTACTTGAAATGTGTAAAACTCTTTTGAGAAACAGATACAGCAAAGGAAACATGTCCAGATGACTAATTTCAGTAGTGATTTGAACTCAAAATTTCGTTAGCACTGTCAGCAGAGTCAGCACAAGCATCAAGAGACCTGTACGTGTAACATTGTGCTGCACTTGTGAAATGCAATGGGCCAAATTCTGCTCTCACTTTCCTTATATCTGATCAAATACGATTTGCACCATTTTAGCTGATGGCAGATTTTGGACCTGTATCAGCTGGCTTCAGAAAAGCTTTACCTGTCCTTTGAGTGGACTGGCAAAAATCAGCAGAAAACAGGCACGTAACAGCTCCAGTGGGAATTGATAAGCCCCAGGTTGGCCAAGAAATAGAACACCTACATTTGCCCAAGTCTAATGCAAGGTCCTGCCTAAGACTTAAACTTTTGAAGTTAAAATCCTAATTTGGCTTGCTGGCATTTGGTGAGTTTGGGTTTTTTCTTTATTAATAAGGAAATTTTGACAATTTCCCCTATTTGAAATATAAATATTCCATCCTCCCCTATTCCTTCCATCCTAAAAAGCACATTCATTCTTCACCTATTATACAGAGTGGGACAGAAGAGTCATTCGTCATTATAATCACATAAATGTGTCACTAGCTCTGAGGAATGCCTGATTGAAGGCCAAGAATGCCTCTATTTCCCAGGATGATGAGGCACTTTCTTTTTAACAACTACTCGAAGCTCTCTTGAAATGGCTGAAATGATCACAATTCTGGCAACCACTCCAAAATTTCTTGCCATCAGTTTGACACCAGCACAATGGCTTTCATCCTTTCACAGTGTTTGTGACTATTCTCATACAGATGACGCGTTGCTTGGTAAATCACAGGGAGGAAAGAAGGGTTCCCTGGCACAGAAAAACGTAGAAGTTGTGGCACAATGTAACACGCGAGGGTGTTTGGGGGTCCTCTCTTCTGTCATAACCTGATTATGGATCAGTTATTGAGAGCTCTTTATGATGGCAACAGTCCTTATTTGTATGCACGCTGTTGTCACAAATGGGAAGGGCAGCCTGTGCCATTACAATATAGGTGGGAATGTGACTCATTTGCGTTAAGATCACTTTAGCAGTTGCAAGTTTTGCTAAAGTGGATCCTGAAATAACAGCCCATCTGAATCTCATCCTAAAAACACATCCACGCTGAGGGAAGCCAAATCTGTCAGTTACCCAGCACTCCAGTTTGGGCATCAGTACAGAAGTATCCCTCAAGGGCTATTGTTAGTCTGCCTGCCAACACTTGAAGTGCTTCCCGAGTTTCACCTACTCACATTAGTCCATAACAAGAGTGAGGGATTCAATGGAGGAGTCACTGGAGAGCTGCTTCAGATGATGGTGAGCTCCTGTGGCATAAGGCGTTCACTTAACCCTTTCAAATGTGCATTTGCCTCTCTATCCTGTAGATTTAGAGGCAGAAATAAAAACTCAGACAGAAGGAGCTCTTCCTGAAGGGAAAAATCTTCCCTGTTTCTCTTCTACTGAGAGGTCCAAACAAGGAGCCAACATGAGCCATCAGAACAGCATTTGCTGTACACAGCTTTTCCATTTACCCCTGGAATTCGTGATTCCACAGAGGTAAATTGTGGTACCACTACAAGTGACCATGCCTGGACACAGATTGTGGAGGACTTGTGAGGGCCACAATGCAATCCTAAAGTGCTGCTTTTCTGTCACAGTGGTCCCACTGAAGTCATCGGAGTGACTTGCTACACAAGTGGGCAAGAACACAGTGACTTGGTTTTAACTGTGAAAAGGCTCCAAGGAGCCTCTTAAGTGGGTGCTGGGTACCTTTCTCATGCCTTGGGGATATGAGTTATTCCTGGTTTTGTCCTTACCCAGTGCTGCAGTCTCCCTTCAGGATGTGATGCCAACTTAACCTCAATGGAAGTTACGTCAGAGGGTCACACCAGTGACCTCTGTGTGCCCCAATCTTACCCTCTGCAAATATAATGCAACAATAAAATACAGCCCATGGGAGCACAGTGAGACATGCAGTTAACATAAATTTACTTTGAAGTAATGTGTTGGAAAAAACCCACACAAAATAGGAACAGTGACAATAGAGTAGCACCAAATTTGAGTCTGTGAGGAGTCTGAAAAGGTGTCTTTTCAAACTTACACTTTAAATAATTCAGAGGACTCTGTCAGCAGCCCTTGGATGCGGCACTGGGACAGTGGTCTGCTAACATCATTCCTTTACAAACATGCATTTTAATCTTGTGAAAGTCTCAAGAGTGCTTTGGCAAGATTTACCTACTAAAATCCCATTGCAAAAAGCAATTATTTTAATTTCTTTTATTAATCTTTTGGGGTATACGTGACTTCATGGTAGAAGGGATTTTCCAAGATAAAGTTTACAACCAAGAAGAGAAACAGCTACATTTTTAAATTCATCTCTTCGAAGTTTTCCCTTTCTAATTCATTCTTTTAAAGTGCAATTGATATTGAAGCACAGAAACTCCAGTTTGAAGAAGGATGAAAATACACGGAAAAGAGGGGACTGGGAAGTTAAGTGGTGACTGATTTGTGTTTTCTTGATCAGGCAAGAAAAATTCAGTTTATCTGCAGGTCTAAGGACTTTGTATAGCCATGTTGCACCAGCTTGTAATACATAATAACAAGAAACATGACTGGGTTTTTATGTGTTTAGGTCAACATGAAAATGCCAGCAAAGCAGAGGTGCTAACAGAGTTAGAGAGCATTGCAGTAATGATCTGCAAGCCCACCTAGTTCACAGTGTTAGAGCCAACTTATCTCCTTCACAAGCACTTTATTTTTTAAATTGATTCCTTCTGTCTTTATGGATTTCTTGAGTCAAGGTCAATACTTCCATTCTGTAGCCAGGAATAGGCCAGACAATAAAAGTTGCACAAATTAATTCATCTAAAAAAGATGCGTGTCATTGGGATTTGAGACAAATAGAAGCATCTTCGAAAAGTTGCTGAGTGTAAATATTCCCCTTTGTTTACTCAGCTCTGCAGCATGGAGAAACCTGCAGTGGCAGCTTAAAGGTCACTTTCAAGCGTACCACGTTTGTGTCTGTTGGTGGACAGTCCAACTTTCGCAGTCAGCTCTCTGTGGACGTGACTTATGTGAATCACATCTAATTAAGCTCCCCAAAGTTCTCCGATTGCGCTGGGAGGAAGCACCTGCTGCTCTCTGGAGCGTGGCTACCAACTTCCAGGGTACTTAGGGATGTCTAAGGATAGTTCTGGAAATACAGGAAGTGTCGGAAGACAGGCTTGTTTATAATGTGGTCACAAAGGATCACAAATTGCAGCGCAACGAGTAGCATGGAAATCGTATTTGCTAGCTAAGAATTTTGGAAGAAAAGGAACTCTAAGCATTTACCTCTCACACTTGCAAGGATGAATCTTTAACAATGCTTATCCTAGTGAAGGGCAGATGAGTCTGACAAATTGCACTGATTATATTTTCAGTAGGCGAGCAAACTGACATTTTACCTTCATTACTTCTCCATTGTTCTATTTTGAGCTTCCCACAAGGTATCTACAGGAGAGAAATGAGCTATAATGCACAAGGACTAGTGTAAACTTACTTTTGTTATTGAAAGAAAAAAGTAAAGAAAATTCAGAAGTAGAATTAACAAAGACTCCAGTCTGCTTGATTCTCACAAATTCACATTTCATCCAGCTAAAAAGAAAAAAAACTTCTAGTGACAACTGTTTCAGAATTCAGATAATAAACATTTATATTTCCTGGATTTATTGCCTCAACATATAGTTGCACACTGTATTTTTCTTTAGTCGATCGCCTCCTAGCACTTCGCCATGTCCTGTAACTTACCCATATGAAGTGTGAAGTGCCCTCTCCACCCCAGTAAAACATTTGAGCTTTTCTACATCTCTTTGGATCAGGGAATCCTTTACACCAGCAAGGACAGAGCTTTAAAGGAACAATTTAACGCCAACATGACCTTGAAAATGCACCTAATTTTTTATCAACTGGAAGAATATATTTAGGTATGATGGGACTTCAAAACCCTCAGAGATTCTCAAAACCGTCGTATTCTGAGACAAGACACCAGCTCAGTGTCCCCTACAAATACTCGGATGGGTTTTGACAGCAGACATCGTGTAAGAAAGAGATCTGGCTTTGCAAGAGCACATTAAGGGCCTGTTTTTGGCTGCAGGGCTGAGGGCATCCCACCCTGCCAGAGATTCCCCCTCCACAGCCTCATCTATTTAGGCATGTTGAAAGAACTACCACGAGAGCTTCAGCTGGTCATGGCTTTTATTGAGGTTACGCAAGTAAGAAAAAAAATTGTGGAGCTCGATTTGAGAGCAAAATGTTTCTCCAACAGCAACTAGAAAAGCATCCTTTGTCTTTTAGAGTTGTTTCATTAGTTCTGTTACACTCGAAGTAGGAGAAAGCAGTTTTCTACTCTTGCTTTCCACACTAATGAAAATGGACTGTGTTTACCCTTAATTATTGTGTTTCTGGGAACCACAGTGGTGGTCCAAAACTCAAAGCAGATGCTGAAAAGGCAGAAGAGTAGAAGAGACTTAACTGCCCATGCCATCTGCTCTCATCAGAGACTTTTCCCTACTTAAATTACCGTGAATGATGCAAGACGAGGCTGTGCCCGGGACACCACATACACACTGTTAACACCTACAGACTCTAATTGAAAACGTGGTGAGAGGCACCGAGCTCCCGGTGTGTGCTCTTAGTGTCAGCTCGTGGCTTCCTCTCCATCTGCCTCAGCATTTGAGAGCTTCCACAGGAAAGACAATTGGAGCTAAAGCACTCATAGAAATAAGGGACTAATATGCCGCTTCAACTTCCACCCTTAAACACTACCAGATGACAGAGAAGCGATTTTTATCACTGATGAGTTAATAAAGAAATGTGAAGGGAAATATATAGGCAAGTTGTGTCAATTAACTGGTGGTAGAAGACACCTCCAGTGACTCTCATGGCTTTTTAGTAACAGGGTGGGCATAGCTTCCTATTTCAGTCAAGTGTTTCTATTTACCTCCACATTAGGTTGAAAGTGCAGCTTTGTTTAAACTTGAAATATGTGAAATTTAATTTAACTCTGATATTATAAAACAAAAGTGAGAAAAACACGTACAATCCTATGACGATGGGATGCTGGTTGTATCCCATGGCTTTGAATGGTATATTCAAATAGTTGCCTTTTATGTGAAGGGCATCATTTTCAAACAACTTTCCAGAGATGCTGGTAAGTATCTTTCAAGTTTAACTGAGAATAAAAATCAATTTTAAATTCATATGTATTTTTTCCCAGCTCTGTATAGGAAAATAATAGAGCACAGTCTTTGCAACTGAAAGTTTTCTAGTATTATTTTTAAAAGTAATGTTCACAGTATTCAATTTCAGCTTAACTCCATTGATTAAAAAAAAAAAATCAGCATGTAGGAGGACTTGGATTTGCTATGTAATTTTCAGTTTATAATAACTCAAAGGCCCAGTCTGATTCCACTAGATTCCTGCATCTTTTACCCTGAAATTTATAGAAGCGGTCAGTTTTTGCATTAGCTGGATTTACACATCACAGACTGTATCGAGAAGTGCCTCAGCAAGTTAAGATTATTAAATTGTGCAGTGCTTTTTGTGCATCCTTGCCCTGGTCCACACTATTCACCTGCATTTCTGCTAAACAAGTCAAAAGGAGCAGAATGCCTCTATTATACATTATATTTCTGCTGAATAGAACGTTAATAAATGGACTGGGTTTCTATTTTAATCAAGCATCGTGCACATAGTGCAAAAAAGAATGTGGCATAGCTCTGAATGTTCTTGCTATCTGTCTCTTCCTATAAAGAAAAAGACCCATTTATAACAGTAGCAGCTGTTTGAAGATATTACAGACTTTCTGATATTCTGGAATACTGAATAAGAACAATAAGCAGCAGAACAGGGATCGGAGTAGGTGAACACGTGATATTAATAGTAATTAATACTAACACTATTAAAAGCTGATACACTCTGACTGTGGTCCTTTCTTCCTACCGTGCACAAACCCCTGTTGTGCCA
Source organism: Sclerurus mexicanus (assembly GCA_013396755.1). NCBI lineage: Eukaryota > Metazoa > Chordata > Aves > Passeriformes > Furnariidae > Sclerurus > Sclerurus mexicanus. The sequence continues at coordinate 1,849,015 of VWZF01003891.1, read as the reverse complement.
CTGGAGTTTTGGCTGTGTGATTTATGCAAGGTGAGGGTCACAATCAAGGAGCAAAGAGAGTTTCCAAAAGCTGGAAACCGATGGAACAGTCTACACGAGGCCAAACCTGCTGAAGTCAGACACATAGTACTATTCGTATAGGCAGGTTCACATTGTACCATTTTCACAGCAGCACAAAGGAATGTTGTTCTGGAGCTCAAAAAAAGCTGCTTCAGCAGTTTATGTTGTATTCAAGTGTTCTATTATTCTTTTATCTAGGCATTTATACTGTCTTCATCACACTAATTAGAATAACACTAATTATCATCCTAAGGCTGTTCTTAAAAGGCAACACAGGACACTTGGGCTAGAATTTTTTTTGTGTGATTTTGAGTGGGCTTCTTCATTGTGTGTTTTCAGTATGACTTTTTGTTTTAGTGAATCTGGGTGCTTGTGACACGAAGAATGAAAGCTTTTCTTTCCTACAAAAGCCTCAATGCTTTTCTTTGCCTTTTCTCACAGCTTTGGATGGACTTCAATGAAGATATTGTTGAATAACCAAAAGAAGGGGAAGTTTTTCATGGCTTCATGAATGTTTCAGAAAGAGAGCACACTAAAATATCAATATTAAAAAATTATTTAATTGATTTCACAACACTACCAAGAAATCAGGTTTTCTGGATTTCAATACTCATTTGAATACAATTAGGGGCGAAAAACTGATTTATTATATCCTGCCAGGTCAGCTACAAAACATGTAACATGATAATCTCTTGAAGCTGAAGATGGATATTTCCTTCCATATCATTTATTTATATTTGCTCATGAGTGCATCCTTAATGAATACATCTACCAAGGGCATTCAGAGGGAAGTCAAGGTGAAAGCAAACAGGAAATGAAAGCACTCCATCTCTTTGAGTTTAACATCTGGGGAAATAACAACACGTGAGCATTTACAGTGCAATGTGATGGACAAGACAAATGCAAGGTATCCCCAGGAGCACCAAGACCAGCCCGAAAGAACTGATGCTCACAAAATGTAAGAGAACTTCGTATGGAAAAAGAAATGATAGGGAGGGACTTTAGGCTATGTCAGACCATGAAGAATAAGAAAATTGGGAAAATCCAGAAGATACTTCAAAGAGAAAGGGTTCTCTAAAGAAGACATAAGCAGTCCCAAGTGCAGTCACTGTGGTGGTTGTAGAAGCAGATCCACCACGGAATTCCCAAGCTGCCAGACTTCCTTCCATCCACCTTTCACCCTTCTCCAAACACCCCTCTGCACTCTGCTTTTTCACAATGTTGGTCTCATTTAAACAACATCATCTCTCCTTCCTCCAGCTCATCCCTTTATCTGTTTCCCTCCCAGCCCTGGTGCCTATGGGATGATATACAGCTGCTCTTTGAGCCACGGAACGTATTTCTATTTTGCCTGCCCACGATACCTGCCAAAACAGAGTTCAGCAGGCTCAGGAAGATGCTATAATTGCAAAAGCTTTTGAGTCCCCTGCAAAACATGAATCACAATCAAATTAAAAGCAGAGGGATACTGGACAGGGAGCAGATGTTCTCTTCACATCAAGTGAAGAATCTGTCACAGTCTGGAAGGAAAGCAGAAGCCAGTAAGCTCCTTAATTTGTTCCTTCCATACACCCTATAAAGTCCAAATTAAATTTGGAAATCTTATTTTCTGTCTTTTGTGGCTCTTATCTACCAGGCTAAAAATAAAATAAATTAAAAAATTAACATAATTTAAGAATTTTAACAAGAAGTTTCACTTACTAAATTCAGTTTTCCCTTCCAACACAGCTCCTTTATGACACACTGTCACCTCAGTGTTATCAAAGTCCCCACACTCTTGCTGAATACTTGAGGCACGGAAGTTGGTGTCAGTTAAATATTTTCACTTGAGCTATTTCTAAATTCTATCAATCTCTACTAGAGCATCTCCTTGTCTCTTCTAGCAAAGCCTGATCAGTAAGGAGTGAGAGAAGGATGGAAGTTAATGGGAGGGTCTGTCTCAGTACAGGAAACCACAAAGATGCCTTACTGATTGTCTTTGTAGTTTTCATTGCAGGAAATGTCAAGAGCTCTTAAACTTGTAAAGTTAAATAAGTTCATTTTAAATACAGTTCATATAGGCTAATTATAGCCTTCCTATGCAAAACACTGTAACACAGCTAGAGCTAGCAGACACAATATTGCCTATCTGTCCCTAAAATCAGAATGATTATTGGTCAAATATGATTCAACTCAAGCCTTCTATGCTGGAGCAATGGCATTAAAGAGCCAAGGTGAATACCAAACACATGTATGCAATCCAACTGCCCATCTCTTGTCAGAGAGCTTGGCTGTGACAGTGCCAAGCACAGCTTGGCAGGGGCAATGGAAAGCTGCTGTGGAAGGAAAAGACTTTTTCTTCACACAGGGGTCAAATTTATATCCACATAAAAGGGACTGGTTCTGGAAAGAGGTCAAAAAGAGCAGGATCTGCTTGTTTGGTCCATAGGCCACATGCATCCTTCTCCTGAGCGAGCCATCCTACTACCTGGGTGGATAAACAGTGATTAATACAATAAAAATACTGGTCTGACACAGGAACATAGCGGAAAGATTCAATGTTTCTGAGCTGCATTCATGCAGATCAGCATCATACAGTTTTTCTCCTTAATGAGGGACAAATTAATCTCCAACAGACCTCCTCCTTTTTCAGGAAGAAAAAAAGCATTATTTCTATTTCATCAGGCTCTTACAAGCTTAGGAAAGGAAGCTTTCAGGTTTGGTTTCAAAGCTTTTGAGAAGGGTCATCTAGGGATATATGTGAACAGTAGATAACTTTTAATTTCTCAGTTAATCGCTGGTAGGAGACTTCCATGAGATATTCTATTTGCCTATCTCCAACAGTTTATTAAAAAGAGACAGTGCTCAAGACACAAAGCAAACAGATAAGAAAAACTATTCTATAACCTATAATCTTCTATAAAAAACCCAAAGAAAATAGGAGAATTCCTATGGCAGAGTGAACTTCTTATGGATAAATAACAGTGGAAAGATTATGCAGGAGTAGTGTGAAAATTCACTTTACTTTGGATTATTTAAGCAATGATAGCTATTCCGTTATGTATTTGCCAAGTCCTCTGAAGCAGGGATTTAGAACTAGGATTGATTTTGTGCTGGATAAGACAAAAGGTTTCTCTCACAGGAACACAGAAGCTAACACATCAAAGTAAAGAACAGCAGTGAATCTACTTCAGCTTCTTCCCCAGTTCCCCATTCCAGATGCTGATATACCTCTGTAATTACAAGTTACTATCGAACTCAATGGAAAAAAAAATGCACAGTGAAATCCGAGCAAGATTTGAATTGTTCAAAGGGGGATAAGACTTATGAGCACTCTATTCCACCTGGCTTTATTCTTTTTTTCCTGATACTGTCTCCTCATCTTCTTGGAAATCAATTCAGCATCATCTGAAGTCATTACGTAATGCAAACTGCATCCATTTTAGAGTCCTACCTGCAAGCATTTAATTCTGGAGCATCTGAATCAAGATCTTGAAGGTTAGTCTTCTCCATTTGCAGAGGACCAGGGCAAAACATAATCTGAAAATCCTGATCCAAGAAATTCAGCAGGATTTGAACTATTGCACAGGTTTTTTGTATGGCAGTGAATTTTGTCCATTGGCACCACCTTGTTCCACACTGAGACAACCCTGCAGAGCTGCGGAAGGCAGCAGTGCCTGCCCCAGAAGAGCTGGTTTACCCCCTCTCATAGCTGTTTCTCAAGGTAAATCAGTGCTAAAAGTGCAAGGTGAACCCTCTCAGGTCTAGTAAGCTGTGAGGAATTTGCAGATGGACTGCAGATCTTTCAAACCATTCCAGCAGAGCAGGCAGGTAAAGTCAGAAGGAGAGGTGGGATCACAGAGCAAAGCTGCAGGAAGCCAAGGGGAAGATGTCTCCGGGCTGGGACACAGAGTGACCCTCAGCTGTGCCATGGGTGAGCTGAATGCATCTGGAAGACACCACAGGGGAAAAGGGATAAGACACAGAACTATGAACTTGCCAGAGAAAGTCCAATCTGCAAGGAAAATATGAGTGGGAGATGTCTGTGTGACTGTCGCTTCCAACCTGAGAGCCTTGGCAGTGATGATGCACAGGTTTTATTGCCCAAAACAGCACCTGCTGACCAGACAGGCCCTGTATAGCCCGCTCTGGTGACTCGTATCAGCTCTCTGCTCCTCCTGACCTCCTTCCCAAGTGCAGAAACGGATTATCCAAGGCCTGTGCACATAAGGATTACTTTAACTCAATAGACACTGGAGAAAGAAAACCTATGGCCTTAAGAACTTGTTCTTTCCAGGCTCCAAGGTATGCACCGCTCCTCTTTGTGTCAGTCTGGCAAACAACCCAAAACACGTCACCTGAAGTCCAGGCTGGTCTGATGCAGTGCAAAACATTCAGGTACAGACTTCTCTTAGTAGAAGACATCATAGGGCTAAGAGTAGAGGCAGTAAGAGCAAGGGGATGCGATACAGCAGAGAGGGTCTATCAGCCCAGGTGGATATAAAGTCAAACAAACACAGCCATTTTGAAAGAAGGACATAAATCAGCTATTAAAAATTAAAGCTGGGCTTTGTTCACTTGGTTCTTGTCATAGGATGCTGCAGAGAATAAAATTCAGAGTGTTCAAAAGGAGACCCCTGAAAGCAATGAGGCGAGGTTGGACACTGATGCTCAATAACGCCAGCAGGGCAGGTGCAACCTCTGGCTCAGGTAGTCCTTAAATTGCTGACAGGTAGAAGCAAGGGAGAGTTTAACAAGGAAAATACAAGCCATATTTGTTTTATTTTCTTTATGCTATTTCCCATAAGTATCTACTACTGTTGGCATTGTCAGAGCTTCAACCATGCACACAGGAAGCAAAAAAATGTAATTTTTTTGTGTTCTATTAGATCCAATTATTAGTCAATGATTGTAACACAGCAATTTGGTCTGATCTAGTTCAGCCTTTCTTCGGAAGGAGAGCTGGTGAACATTTATATTTGGGAAGACCGAAGCTTTTTTAAAGCTGAAAAGTTTTTAGTAGTGCTGGTTGCTTCTATGCTGTTTCAGTAAAGACCATTAATTTTTGTCTTTTTGTTCCTATATTTTTCCTCCGTTCCTTTCTGGCACAGAATAAAGGAAGAAAATTGTTAACTAGAAGGGGGTTTTTTCTTCTTTTTTTCCTTTTATTTTTCCTTTTTCTTCTGACAGTATAATTTTGAAAAGCTAAGCTTTCAAGCTACTGAAGAGTAAAAATAAAAATCTACTTCCTCCAACCGGAGCAATCCCAAATTTTAATATTAATATTTTAATATTAAACGACAACCCAAGGTAAAAAGAAAACATAATATCTGAAATCTTTTTTCCATTCATCGCTGTTTCTAGGCCAAAGATACCACAATCACGACTTTTGAAGGAGCTTTGCAGCTTCCTGAACCGGAATACATTCCTCTCATCCTGTCTAAATTCCCATCGAGCCCATAAAAGTGGCTAACGCTGTGTAAACACTGTACCAAAGACAGCCTCAGTCCAGAGGCTTTACAAGCAAATAAACATGTTTATAAGCAGCAACATCCGTGATACAGATTCAGCAATAGGAGTTTCTGCCAGAAATTCCTAATCTTCTCTTTCTCTTGCTGGGAAAGGAGCAGTTCACAACCCAGACTTCATTGGCATGGGTCGATACCAGTGTGGCACAGACGTACGGCGGAGTCGACACTGGTGTTTTCAATAGTTTCCTCTACAAAGAATAAAGAGTTCCCAGAATGTTTTTCCTCTCAGGTGAAAGTCACACCAGAAAATGGAGATAAAGCTTCTTTATCATCTCCCCTGCAAAGCTAAGGAGCACTAAACAGACTGCATTCATTCTTGTCCCTTTAAAAGTCATAATCTTAAAACTTACCTTTTTACAGCACATACATTAAGAACTATTTTTATCTAGCAACCTCCTAACTCTTGTAGAAGCTGCCTTCTACCTTGTGGTTATGCAAGTTCCATCTCCTAATAATTTCATCTTGTATTTAAATCAAAATTATATTATTGCTTCAGTAAAGAAAGAATAAACGATGTAAAATGTCATCCTTTCCAAATTCTAAGGAAACCTTGGCGTGCATCAGCCACAGTAAACCTGGTCTTAGGACTAAAAGTTTGTGAAATTAAGGACAGCTTTGTGTAAAATTTCTGCTTGTGTGGGCGGATTTTTGTGGTGTGTTTAAACAAAGTAGAAGAAAATGCAGTGCCTTGGCAAGGTATGAATATAATAAATGCTGTTCGTCACTCGCAGGCTGAGTGGGACGGGTTCAAAGCCTCTGGTTTCAGGTTTCTTTCAGGAGGAATTTTGCTCCCGTGGAATCCAAACCACTGCTCAGCAGCATTAAAGAATGAGTGTTCTGGTCACTTCATTAACGGGGAAAACCAGTAGCTTTCAAATAATGCAAGAGAATTGGTTTCTACTGATTTCTAGCCCATTGGAGTCCACTTTTAATTGGACTTTGCTGGTTTTCTGCACCGATGGCTAGTCCTCTCTTATCTGTTTGTTTTTGCCTAAGAAGTGGAGCCCCAAGAAAAATTACTTGAATGGTAATGTAGGCAGAAAAATGCTCCTTGGCAGAATTCAAACATTGTTAATTACAACCCCTGGTGGAAATCCTTTGCCAGATGCGTGGAAAATAATGCCCATGGATTCCGCATATCTGGAATTTAGCTGTGTGACTTTAGCACAGAAATATTACCTTTAGAGGGGAAAATAAAAAATTTCTGCTGTGAGTTTATTTCCAGGTGACTTTCCATTTGTGTACTTGTGGATTAAGTGTGAGTGTTGGAATCAGACACATCCGTGTTACCCGATGGTGTCATTCTCCCATGGAAGTGTCACACTCAGCAGATAGGATCGCTCCCTCTGTTTCTTTCCAGGTTTCACCACCTTCCTCTCTAGCACACAATGTGGATTTAAACAGAATAATTTGCACCGAAGGAAGCAGTTACTTGCACTTTGCCCGGTCCTTAATAAAGGAAGATGCTGTACCTGGGCATTCCCAGGGACAGGGAGCGAGGCAGCACCTCGGCACGGGGCCACAACGAGCTGGATGAGGCTTTCTGGCCCCCGAGGCTGCCACAGGGACTGCGAGCAAACACGTTTATTGGGAAACACAGGCAACATCAGGAGGTGCTACTGGAAACTCAGACTGCCCTTTGCTTACTCTCATGACTAGGAAAAATTAAAGCAAGACATGCCACGCTGGGAAGCTGCACTGAGCCCCCAAGCCAGGAGAGAAAGTGCACGAAGGCAGAAGCCAAGCTTTGCTCCCCACGGTGCAAACACAAGCCTGGAGTCACCGAATGGACCAATCAGTATAATCCCACTTTTCACAGTCCTCCCCAAATAGCCAGTTGATCCACTACTTCCATGAATCCCACATGAGACACTAATCCCATCCTCCTTATGTCCTCAGTGTTGTCTCATCACCATCCTGGGTTTGGCCAGTGTCACTCCAATGGTAACTCAAGAACGCTCGAAATTTCGTTTTGCCAGAGAAAAGTTTTAACCACAGTGAAATCACATAAGAGGAGGAATCATGAAAGCGTGAGAAATTCCTCCTCTAAATTTATAATTGCTATTCACTTCATCTTAAAATTCAGCAAAGTTTATTAGAAAGGCAGATCAAAATATCTTCTCGCACTAAAAATTAATCCAAACCAAACCTGGAAATAATCAGAGAACTAAACAGCCCACATCAGATCTGTCAGCTGGGGCTTTTTTCTAGAAATACCAGGAAAAAAGTTATTCTGGCAAAAAATCTCTATTCGCCTTCAGCTGAAATTCTCCAGTGTCACCGAAAATGACAACTCCTCTCAGCGTCAATGCATTCACCGTTAATCACCACTCTCCAGGCTTTACTACATCTTCTACTCTATTGGCTTGTGGCCATTTCAAACGTTATGTCCTTGAGTAACAATTTTCTGCTTTCCCATTTCTCCCTCAAGCACAACAAAGGGTCTCATGGCATCAAGTGTGCAGAGATATCGCTATATAATCCCCATTGATACTATTTGAAAAGTGTAAAATTACAGTCAAAACCCAACACGCATTATATTCACATTTTTTTCCTGACACTTACAATTAAGAGTACAGCTCACTGAGCAAGAGGTCTTTTTAACCAGAACATTGCCTACATAGAATAAAGGGAATCTGCTGTGCGTATAATGCACTTGGTTTCTAAGATGAGGGTTTGGTTTTTTGGAGTCTTTTAATCGCATCACATCAAATCTCAACATTATTTCTAAATAAATTTATTCTCAGCTAGAAAAAAAAATGAAGTCTAAAATGAGCTCATAAATGAATTCTATCTATAGTTACAAATACCTCTGCTGTCATACCAAAAATGGCACTGTGCCCTAAGGTTAAAAGCTGTACCTGATATATGTAACTCACAGGAATTCTGTCCCTCCTGGGCACATCCAAGCATTTAAACAAGTGTAGAAACCTTTTGTGCATCAAGAGTCAAACTTGGCACCAGGGTCACTCCTCAGAGAACACAGTGGGGCCAGTCCTAGAATTTGTTTGTGATCCTTTCTGTGGGTGTCAGGGAAACAGAGTCTTGATAATAACATTTCTTAAATGCTCCCCACATCGGTTGTACAGAACCTGTCAAAGGAGGACTCTGGGCTCTATTGAGGCTTGGAAATATTAAGGAATATTTCCCAGGATGCCAAGCCAAATTTTTTGCTAAGTACGTGAAGTACTGGAAATCAATAAGTACATCCCATTATCTACTAAATCATTTGGCTCCAAACCTGCAAACACAAATAACCCTTGCTAATCTTTAAAAACATCTTCATTGTAGAAAACCTGCATTTATTCATGATACATTGTAAAGATTTTTAATTATATCTGTACCTATCATAATTACAACGCCTCATTATGTGATTATACAGGTTCCTACTCATTCTGGAAATGCAATTAAGAAAATGAAAGGAGAATAACATCACATACACCTTTCAAAACCCTGGAAAAGAGCTTCTGAGAAGGCCTGACTGTGCCGGCTTTACTTGGATGAGCAGCCTCACAGCAGAGAAACAGAGCTCCGGGACGAAGCAGGCACCAGGTATGACAGTACCTGTGCACCCCGTCCCAGCGAAGTCAGACACAACACCCTTCTGTCCTCTCTTGCACTCCTCTTGGTACCGTCGTGCTAAACTGTTTCCTTTAGCACATCTATCAGGTACTTTCTCGGCTTAAAGAAGAGTTGGTGGAGATGGGCAAACCAATTTCTCCTGACAGTAACAGCTACACCCCGTCAGCAGGTCTGTAGGAACAGACAGTCATTTGCTCAGTTATCCAAAAGATTTTCATTCCACTTGTGGAAAAAAAAAAACAAGAAAACAACAACAAACTTCTGTCTCTCAACACTGAGCTTTCAATTTTGGCAACAGCCAAGCTTCTTTCTTCTAGAGTGCTCCTAATGGAATATTGATCTTTCTAAGGAAGTGTAAAGCAATCAATACACTACAAAGAAGAGAAGAAATAGGTAAGAAAAAACATGTCCTTATTCTTTTCATACATAAGTGGAACAAAGAGAAGTGGAAAACCAATAAACCAGAAATTTTTGGATACTAAAGATTATTTGTCACTCTAAGGCAAAATTTTGGCACATATCATGTTTGACACAATAGGGAGAGTTTTGTTGCACTGGACTCACAAGATTCAGCTCCCAGACTGTGGGACTGATTGAACAGGGCCAACAATTTAATGTGTGCTGTGATGTTTCTGGTACGCACTCGTGAGTTTCCTTTGGGTTACTTTGGTAACAAAAATAAAGTATACACTGTGCATCCACCAGGAACTCAGAGGCGTCTCTGCGCATGCAGAAATAACCTCCAGTAGGTACCAGAAAGAGTGAGAAGGGATTCATTTGGCCACACCAACTTTTATCTCATTTAAATCTAAGACAAAATAAAGAGATGGAAAGCATGGTGGGGAAACGGCTTACCCATGTGCAGTAATGCAGATTTATATGTATTACAAGTTTGAGCCCTGAAACGTTTCTTTAGGAGCCTGAAGGTACTGAAAACAGCTCCTGTTGTTCAGCTCTGACCACAGCTGCTGGCTGGAGCATTGAAGTCCACTTTCTATTTGTCTCAGTCTTCAGCCCTTAAAAACAGCCCAGCCTTCATTTTCTTAATTCTTATCAAATAAGAAAGAAAAACCACAAATAGCAACTTTGTCCATTATTAATTTAGATAAGCTTTACACAAGCAAAACAATTAAATGTTTCATATTAAGAAATTCTATTAACTAATTCTGAGTTGTCTCAGCTGCCTTCCTTCCATTGCCTACCAAGCCAATCCCTCAATACTACGGATAAGAGCAATCAAGTCAAAATGATTCTCCCTCCTCTTTCTGTCCATGTTGGCCAGAGAAGCGCAGAAATTACCCCTAATTCTAAACAGAGGTAACTTCTTTGTTTGACCAGGCCATTGGCAATGATACTTCTTTGCGTAGAGAAAACCAGGGATGGTTCACTTGGGTTTGAATGCACTTGTTTAGAGTTCTCATTGCCCTTGGATTTCTAAATTAACTGAAGTTCCATAAGCTTTTATGAGTGTTTGCAAACCCAAAGTGAGCACTGAGAGATCTCCCCTCTCCTTGCACAGTTACTGTGCCTAAACTTCATCAAGGTAGTGATTCTTTGTCCAAAACGTTGTGCGTGTAAGGGAGACACAAAAAACAACTGTGTACACAAGATAACACAGAGAGAGAGGAACTCCCACCTTGAGTTCAAATATTACTGGTGGCACTTTTAGAATTTTCTGTAAATTAAACTTTCTTGTAAGCAGCCCCTACCTAGTGCTTGAGTAATGTCAATTCAGTTGGAGTGGAAGATTTAAATGCCAATGGAAATAATCAACAATTAAATGGATACGAAATGAATCATTAGTCAGGACTATTTATGACAAATTCAATGTTAGCGTTTTTAAAATGTCACCACTAAGTAAACGCAAGAAATTACTCAAGCGAACATAAAATGAAATTTAATGTTTCTGTGAATTGACTCAAGGAATTAACATATATTTCCCAAATTTATAGGAAAATTCCTCCATTAAAGAGATAAAAGGGGAGTATTCAAAGCTCTAAGGAACATTATTTATCAACACGTACAACAGCTGGAGCAAGTTCTACATTAGCTCCTGGAACATAAATATTTCCTGTTTACACAAAGGACTAGGACCAGCTCCCTTGTTGGGAGCATTAACAGGTAAGAACAAGGCACAGACAATTCGAATGGAAAACCAATTTCACAATAAATGTACTACAAAGCATGATCCTGATATTAACAGAAAATTTCATTTTTTACCCCTCCCCTTATGTGCGGTAAAAGAACTGGGAACAAGGCTCCACTGAGAGCTGGGATCAAAGCACAAAAGGAAATGCAGAGATTAAGAGAGGGGAAGAAAAGCTTTTCATTAAGTTCATAACACACAGGCAAAGGGAGGAAGAAATGGAAACCAGCAGCTGAGGAACACCTGCCAACAGAAGTGCTTCTTTTCTCTCACACCTCGTTTTGCCTCGTTCTACGTCCTGACACAATCCATGTGCATTCATTCCCTCAGATATCAACAAGCCCAAAGCTTTAGGCTAACGACAAGAAGGTGAAAGTGGCCCTTCCTGCACAGAATAACATTTTGAAGTAAAAGAAAAACAAACAACTTCACCCTTGTTCCCTGCACTTCTCTCTGCACATTACCCTATTGTTCTAATAGATATCCAGGAGTTTGTGTCATATTAATTAAAGGGATGAGAGGTCATTTTGATGTACTCCAGCTGAATGATTTACAACACAAGATAGAGGAAAGAGATCACCTTATCTCCATCTTTCAAAAGATGCTGAGTGTATAACTGACTGAATTAATTTCTGCTTTTTTTTGCTTCTAATCAGATGACTGCAAATCATCACAAACCCTTCTAGTCTCTAGGGCATTTTTGATACGGCAAATATGATTATAAAATTCTTTGATCAGATGGGGCAGGAATAGCTGTTTCAAATTGCCTTTTAATTCTCATATGAGTAAGCTAAAGGAACCTCAAAAAGACAAAAGAGAAAAAAATTCCACTGGGCACTTGCCTTGAGATTCTATCTTGCTATCGGTTTATATATGCTGGATTGATATCATAGGTTTTCACAGAAATAAGATCCATCTGAAGAAGAGGCAAAGAAAACTATTCAAGAGCAATGAAGAACTGGAAGGTAAAAAGTGGGAAGAATGAGTATTTCTCAGTAATGGAAATGCTGGCAAGAAGTGGAAATAGTGTACACAGCCCTCATCCAGGAAAGAAGAGACACGTGGTTAATTTTAATTTTAGCCTCATTTAGAGCATGTGATTCACTGCCCATTTAGTTCAAAATTAAAATTAAGCATGTGCTTAAGAGCTTTGCTGGACTGAGGCCATATACAAGAGTACATTGGTCATGAATCCCTATTGCCATAGGCTGATGTGGAATTGAAAAGTAAAAGCTTTAAGATAAAACCTGAAATGCTTTACTTTGTTTATTTTTTAATGCAGGATTGCACTGGCAGCATGGAAAACTACAGCAGCTACACAGTTCTCTTGGAGAAACAACTGCGAAATCAACAAAAATTTCCTGGAGAACTTAACAGGATAAATGAATCCAGAAAATTCCCAGAACTCGAGTAGTTCTCACCTCAAGAACATCCTTCCAAGGGTCACTTTGCCCAGGATCTGTCTGGGCTGGAATGGGTTGCACGAACACACGGGCTGGGCCCCCTGGTTCTGCTCATCTAATGCCAGTTGGAGCAGCCTGATCAGCACGGGAGGGGAATGCTCCCCTCGCCTCTTTGCCTTTCCACGCTCAGGCAACGTCACAGTGAGACGACCTTAGGGGTTAAAATCCCTCTTTTAAAGGCTAGTTGGATTCCTGCAGCCCCATCTACTACACACAGTGCCAAAGCCCTGATGCTGGAAGACTTCTAGAGAGAAAAAGATTTATATAGAGAAATCAGCTGAATTTCCTTATCAATAGGGGAAATTGTTGGATAGCTCTTCGTTAGCATTTACTGTCTCACAGTTTCCCTTTCAGCAGCTTGAAAGAGCTTCTTGAGAAAGAAACCAGCTGAATGCTGCACATAAGCAAATGCCCTGGCTGTAAAGAAAGGCAAATGTGGATTCTTTTTTAATGAGTTTTCTTACCAAGCCTCTGTGCTTCTGCATGTTTGTTGATGGCCTGCTCTGCGAGGAACTAGCTATGAATATAAATGGGCAAATTCACTTGTGAGTTCAGTTTTATGCCTTTGCTTTCTGCCCTATAGAAGGGGGTTCCCTGCAAAAGTAGAGATAAATGCTATTTTATTTTTGTACAAGCATCACTTATGGTTCAGAGTAGATTTTTTTTGATCCTAGTAAGGGAAAAAGAGACAAGACATACCTACTCAAAAATAAGCAGGAATCCCATGCAACTGCCCTTGCCTGACCTACGCCTTCAGTTTCTCTTGTGAAGGTGTCCGGAAACAGTGTCAATCTCTGCCTGATATTCAGGGTACCCATCTGTCATTAGTGCTCAAAACCCAAGTCAAGGATCTCTGGGGGAGCCAAGATCTTAGCAGGTCAAGGAAATCCTGCCAACTGGTGGCTGTTTTCTGAGGGTTTGCTTTCACTACTAACATTCCTGGAAGATTTGCACAAATTTAACTCGCAACAATTGGAAAATGACTTTCAAATCCTTTTTTTTTTTTCTTCTTTTACAGAACACTCCATCTTCATGAAAAGTTCCCATAAAATTTTTGTCACTCCTAAAATTAGACATTTCAGCTTGAGAGAAAGTAAGTTTTTCTTCTTCCAGTAGCCATTAGCATTTCAGATAAAGGACTTCATAGGAGCTCCCTGCCCCTCTCATAAAGATTCTACCATTCTGGAAAAGGCTGCCTGTTCAAAACCTCTCCCTCCCTGGAATTTCTGTGAGATGTTGTCCAATTAACAAATCTCTCTTCCAGAGCACTGCTTCTCTCTCATTCCTTCTTTCTATCCGTTTACCCTCTTCCCTCTTTCTGCCTGTGCTGTGGTTTCCTGTCTTCCAGTCACTCTCCTCCCACCTGCACCATTTCATGGAATCACTTAAGTGCCTGTACAAGCAATAACTTAGTAAAGCCTGTGCTTGAGTGCCATGACTGGCAGCATGGAGTGCTGAGCTGAGGTGCAGGAAAGAATCCAACCCCTTTAAATGTCCCTTTGTACGAATTTCTTACCCCCAGGAACATCATGAGGTTCCAAATGGCGTTTGGAAGCACCTGTTGAGATCCCAAAGAAACGCCAGGGACTTCTTCAAACTCCAGGCATTACTTTAAGGAATTAATGAACTGAAAACTTGCACTACTAATGAGGGATGCTGGTTTTTCCTTCCATTTTCACAAAATATGATTAATTTATGAGAAAACTCTGTGAGAACTGAACTTTTGAATTTTTAACCATGTAGTTTATGCTTTCCACTGTCTCCAGTATGGAAATTGAGTTTTGTATGGTCCAGGCATTATTCTAAATGTACAACAGAGCAGCACAATTGTGTGCAAATTATGAAACAAAAGTCACGAGGGACCTCTCCTTTGGCAGTCTCATCCCTTTTTTAAACTGTCCTTTCTATTTTGGAGAATGCCTGGGTCTGGTCACCAGAGGACATAAATCACTACAGCCTGCAGAAGTTAAAGCTCTGCTCTTGGTTTAAATTCGCCTGATAATTTGGCTCTCAGCATCTATTGTGCTTACACTGAGATCATAGAATGGTTTGTTTTCGAGAGGACCTTAAAGATCACCTAGTTCCTACCACCCTGAAATAGGTGGGGACACCTTTCACTAGCCCAGGTTGCTCCAAGCCCTGTCCAACCTGGCCTTGGACACTTCCAGGGATGAGGCAGCCACCCAGAGCCTCACCACCCTCACAGGGAAGAATTTTTTCCTAATGTCTAATTTAAACAATGTCTTTCAGATCAAAAGATACACTCCTTCCATCTGATACACTAGTCTTACTCCCCGTATCTTGAAAAACAATGTGATTGAGTAGTTAACTTTCACAAAGGTTTGACAAGGTGGGGATTGAGCAAGGAAATGCTGAACTGGGCATAAAACACTCTCAAGGTGACTCCTTTTTAACCTATGATTTCTCCTAACCAGGACTGACCTCCTAAGTCTGTATAGTATTATCTGACTCCAATGCAAATATGCTTGTTCTTTCAATCTGTACACATGAATAAATGTTCTACATAGACTCAGAAAACATAATTATGTGTCTAATGTAAGTCCCATTTATAGTTAGGCCACTGGCATAGAAGCAGTAGACAGAAGCAAATGACATGAAAATAATGCTGTGGGCAAAGCAAACTTGAGCAATTTGAAAAGGGAAGAAATAAAGAGGTGATTATCTAAATGGAACATAACAGCCATTAGTCAAACATTCACAGCTTGAGCTAAACCCCACTGAAGTTAAAAGAAAGATCCCCCTCGACTTCAGCGAGTTATGAATTAAGATTTTAAACATTAAAAAGAAGAGTATTTGGTGAGATTTATATGTTTGCAGTTCTCTTTAGCATTTCACGCTCAAACTGCGATAGAAAGGCCATGAAGCAGCAGCTCATCTTGCCCTTAAGCAGACTTACTGAAGTCATTTGCTTTAGAAAGGCAACTGATATTTACCAGTTATTTCAGACATACCTGACTGTACACGACTTCCACCTCAGTGCCATTGGGTTACAAGTGTTTGGAGAACTGTCACAGAACTAAGATTTCATGGAAAACCCCAAGTGTTGTAATTTGTGATAGCTGAGAAACTTTCCAGGCACATACCAGAAGGGCACACTTTCTGCTTTGGCATGTAGAGCGATGGGCTGATTTGGTGAAACTACAATTCCTATAATCCTGGGATGAGCAAAGAGAAGTTTGCAATTGTTGAGTCTCCTTTGGACGAAATGGGTGACCCACAACGGTCCTACCCAGCCTTTAGATTAGCTGTGGGTACAGCAGGGCTGCAGGTGTGTCTCTGCAAGGCTGCGTGCACTTGCTAAGCCTTGAGAACAGGCATTCCGAGCATATTCAGAGCAGGCCACCAGAGACTGAATCACCTGGAGCATTCACCAGGTACTCCAGACTAAGAGCCATATGGCTGCCCTGCACTTCCCAGTGAAAAACTGTATGCATTGTTCTAGCAACATTTATAGCAGGGACAATTGATCTATAGGGGAAAAAAAAACCACTTTAGAGTAGTTCTAATTACATGCAGCCCTGTCATGTTGTTAAATGAGGCCTACTGCTGTTTTATGAATAATTTGCAGAATTCATTGTCAGTAAATTATATTAGGAACTGGGAACAGGCTCTTGACTGCAATGCAGCAGGTTTTTCCTTCCCTCCTGCCTTCTTGCAATACATTCAGTTTGTTACAACTACAGAACGTAATTGCAATTATACTCAAAGACAACAAACTATAACATACAAACGACAGTGTTTCATTTCCCACCAGACTGTGACTTAAACATTAAAAGGAGCTGCATAACCAAGAATGGAGACTCTTTCCAACCAAACAAAATGCTTTACCTACACAAAGCTATAAATGGAACAGTCAAAATCTCTCCTAAACAGTTTTAGGTTAATGCCAGGAAAACTCCCAGTTCTTTTGTCCTGAATCCAGTATAATAGCATCTCTAGCATATCCTGGAAGACAAGTCACCCAAAATCCAGCACAAACGTTGAGCAGAATTTCTGTGGTATACATCCAAGGAGGAAAATCCAAGAACAGAAGGTAAGAGCAATAAGCAGGGTTAATGGGAAGTAGTGTTTGATTAGGGAAGATAACACAGTGTAGACCAAAGACAACTCTAGAAAACAAAATCTCTGAATTCTGTCTTTGACCCCAAGCTACAATGTGAGCATATCCCCTGTATTCTCTCTCACCTTGCTTTGCTGCTTCTGCTTTGTGTTACACTCTGCCTAACAGAACATTGCTGCAGTGCTGCTATAACATGCCTGGAAGACTTTCTCTGACAAGATTTTTTAGTAACATGACATAAGATAAGCCATGGCATAGTTACATATATTTAGTACATGAGCGTTCTACAAAGGGGATGCTGGAGGTTTTTTTCTGTGGAAGATACTGGATTCCATTATGGAAAGAAAAAATCCTCAGATACTGAATTCACTGACATCCTGCCCTGCTGTGTAAATCAGAGGGCTACAGGCACACTCTTTTTCTAGAGCCATTTCTATGGAAGGCATTCTAAGCTTCCAGAGACTACAATAAAGATAGATCATAGGTTGGACAAATGAGTCACCAAAAGAGAGGGGAGCTCTTGTATTTATAGTATAGTTCAGGAAAACCTCGAAACTGCTCACAGCATTAACTGTTCTTGGCTGCTCCCAACTTTACAGTTCCTTGGACACTGACAAAAAGATGGGGTTTTCAACACACACGTGTTCTCGACAACATCAACAATTTTAACACAGCTTGAGCCAACCTCCGTGGCATTCCCCTAACACTGAATTCAGCAAACATCTCTGAATGGGTCCCTTTGGCCATAACACCATGGGCTGTGTCTGCAGGTTGTGCACTGTCTGCTATACAAGATACATTTGTCTAGTGAGAAGTGAAGGAGGATGGTGAGGTGACAGCAGGTAACACAACAGCTGCACTTCACTCGTGCCAACATCTTTTCAGCAACCTGGGAACAGGGTGCAAACCTGGTGTCAGTCAGTTCTCCCTTTAAGACATAGATCAAAAGAACATTGCACCACATTCTTTACTTTCCCTCTTCTTATTTTGTCTTTTGAAATCTGTACAGGGCTAAGAAGCAGATTTATAGTTATATGACAATGTGTACTTCAGTTCAGAACCAGTTTTGAATTTTTAGTGGTTTGCCTATTTAGCAGCTCATCTCATTCTCGCTGAAGAACTCATTTCAATGCCTGTGCTGTAGTAAATTACCTGTGAATATTCTGCTCACTTGTTGCTCTTTTCCTTGATTGCCAGTGGCCTGGCTGCTCTGGTCCATCAGCACAGCTCCACTGCGGTCTCAAAGCTGTTATTCTCACGGAGCTGTTTTTCCTCTGTGCAGACTATTCAGATTAAAACAGGCAATTCTTTATGCATAAAATTCTCTGTGAAGATGCATAACAAAAATCATGGCTTTTATATGATTAATAGAGCTGTCAGGACCTGTTTGAGATTTAACTTCCTTATTGTGAAAGTTTAACTTAGTAGTTTCAGAATAAAAACCTACATAAATCACAATGTTATGGCAGCTGAAAGCAGGGTTGAAGTCACATGGCTACATAGGAGCTGAGGCAAAGTATAGCCATGAAGACTCTTCATTATACTGAAGCACTATGAAAATCATAGCATTTGATATAATATATACAACCCGTGTTTGGGGTTTTTAGTGCCAGCTAAGCAGTTTGAATCATTAATCCAATTTAAAAAATATGGAACCAGTGTGCCTAAATCCTCTGAGCACCCCTGAAGTCTCTGCCTTCATGTATATTGATCTGCTTGCACATTAAGTAAATAATCTGAAATTTTATCAGAGTTCACAATGATTAATACTAAAGCTACATGCATTACTTCAAAGCAGTATAAATTGATATGATATTTTGCAAAATATTCTGAATGTCCAAAAAACCTCATCTCCCTGGTACCCAGCACAATGCCCCACACTACCCCAATCAAAAATGACTATGAAAATCAAGGCTATCTCCCAGAAACATTCATTCAGCACAGACAGTCCAAGCAAGACTTGCAGAGACATCACTGGACAGGAGGCAAAGGCTATATCTGAGTGGGATTTGGAAAGAGATTCACACAGTACCCAGAAATACATATCTGAGCACTAGTCAAGAAACAGAAGCTGCATTTGTTATTAACTGATGAAGGGAAGTTCAGAGTTAACCCATCTCTTATGCTTGCTTCCAGTTACAAAATTAGTTTGAACTTTTCATAAGAATGCTCTTCTAGGTATTGGAAACACCAGTGGTGGTGCCAGGACAGGAATAAAGCCCCCCTCTGACTTGCCATAGCTATCAGACTATTTCTCCCTCCTCCTGCAGGCCCCATTCTTGGTTTTATCTTAGGATAAGTCAGACAAAGTTGCCCATCCAGAGGGCACAAACTCTGCCACGAAAGGCAGTGCTGAGCTGAGCTAACAAGCTGCCCGGTGCTCAGCCCACACAGCCAGGTCTCCAGCAGCCTCTCCACCGACGTGCGCAGAACTGCACGACAAACGGCTTCCCAAAGCCCCTTCCTGCAGGAGGTCTCTGCCAGCACCAGTCAGCAGCGTTGGCCACTCTCTCGTCACTGGGAGAGGGTGGGAAGTTATGTAACAAATCCATATGTTCCAGCATTTAGGTGCACTGTACCTTAAAACACAGGCGGTCCCAATGGAACCAGACTGGAGCACGTATACAAAAAGCTACATGAAGGTGGCTGTCTGTGCCGCCTGCTTCCTCCCGATGGCTGCAGTGTCTGGCTGCGGTAATTGTGTGGAATACCAATACGAATTCACCTGATCCAAACTCCAGCCAGTAATTTTTAGATCATTAAGAAAACCTGTTCAATCTTTATTCTGTGTCTTAAGCAGGTTGCTTTGCCCGGAGGTATTCTGTGAGTCATCTGGCAATATTGCTCTTTCAAGTTGCCATGTTTACTATTGGCTTTACCTGAATTTCCAAACACATCCTCAAATACAAAGGTGTGGTAGATTGGCAATTCTGCTAAGGGTTTTCCCTGTTTTTTAATAAGTTTTTCTATTTTTTTCTATTTATTTTTATAAGCAAATCTTAGGGTGATCTTCCTGGCTTTTTTGGGCGGGCAACTCTCCACTGCTGGGCTAGAACTAGGAGCTTTCCTCTCTCCCATATAAGCAGATAAATATATAAATTAAACATTTAGCTTTAACATGCAGTTGTTAGAAATGTCTGCAGAAACAAGACTAAGATAATTGAAACTGCATAATAACCTTCAGCTTAATGAAATGTTGATGTTATAACAATAGAAAAACACTGCAGAGTACCCGCATAACAACATTGAATAATCTGATAATATAGCATTAAAAAACATCCACTTGATTAGAGGCCAGGAATCAATTTCCTTGGAAACAAATTCTATGCTCCATAGGCTGCTTCTGCAGTGGATAATGAAACTGCTACGTGAACATCTGCCCACAGAACAACATGGCACTAAGATTTATGTATTTTTGCCAGGCACAAAAGAAATCAGTGATACCCAGAATAACCCCCACTCTGAGGCAGCATCCCCGGTTCATACACGCTCCTCTGTCCTTCTCGGAGATGGCAGCCCTGGAGCCGAGCAATGCCAGCACACTGACACCAGCAGGGTTTGGACCGTGACTGTTCTGTACTGCGGCACAGCCACAGTCTCAAACTTTGTCCAGGCTCCCTCTAAGCTGCACACTTTGTCTTTACGGAGCAAGAGGTAATTCTGTCTCAAAGTTTATCACCAGAACAGAGGGTGAGAGGAGAAACAGAGGCAGAGAGGTGGAATAAGTTGCTCTCAGCAGCAGCGCTCTGAGTGCCTTGTCCCTTGCCCTTCCTGCAGCATCCTGTTGCTCCCTGTCATTAACACCGAGGCAGGCAGGGCAGTGCTTACTATATGCCTGGAGGAAATTACATGAGAATGGGAATGCCATGTCTCTCATTTAAACAGCAAAGGACTTATAAATGTCTTGTTTCTCATCTTCTTTTCTCCATAAATCAAGAACTTCCCTAAAAGTGATGCTGTAATGCTGGTACAAAGCTAATCTCAAAGAACTGTGAAACCACGTAGCTGTGGTCCAAAGCAAAAATTATATGCAATGCTTGTCTAATCATTAATTTACTCCAGCCTACTGGGCAAACCTCCTGCTAGGATAACAACAGACAATTTGGAGGAAGAATTGACTCCCACACAGCCAGGATGTAGGTAAGATCTCATCAGAGCATTCACAGAGCCCAAAAAAAGCCCAGAAAAAAATGAAACAAAGTACTCAAGATGGCTTGTTCCTGCGTATTGGCCTTATTAACATGTAGACACATATTCTCTCAGGCAGGTAGTTTATACAGAGGTTCATTATCTTACACAGTGCTCATAACTCTTTCCACTTTAATCTTGGACTCTAAAAGCAGCTTTTCAGTGTTGATTCTAAAGCAGACATAAAAGTGTGTAGTGGGTATTTTAAAAATGTTTTTAAAGCAGCCACTACTTTTATTTTCAAAGGGTTGCGTTATCTCTGGAATAAATTCAAGTCTATTTTGCATGAGAACTACTCCGTTGAAATCAATGAAATTGCATCCACTTAAGGCATGGGTGATGTCCTCAAAGCTCAGCTTTCAAGTGCAGTTGCGTCAGGAACAAAGAGTGGCAACAAAAATTATTCCATTTTACCTCTGCTTCTTCCTTTTCTGAGCTTCATGAAGGCTCTCTAAGTTGCTGTCACAGTCTCCCCTAGTGGTGGGCACGGGCTCCATCAAGCAAAACTGTTGCAGGCAAGACAGCCAATGCTGTGGATGGAAAGGCTTTGTTTCCAGATACAGAGAAGGGGTATTTTGGGGTCCCTTTCCCCTTGGCCAGTCACATTGGCAACTTTACCTACTGAATTTGGTTCTGAGCAAGCCTTACACAATTCAGCTGGGTGTCGGTTGGATATTCAGCTGCTTAAACATAAGGGTCCAATACCCTTTCAGAGAACCTGGGGTAACCAAGGGTTTGGTCTGTAACAAGTCCTGTGTTGTAATAACCAGCCTCATTAGACAGCTTCTCGTAGGCAGCTAAATCCCACATTTCTTGACCAGTTATCTCTCCCATCTGAGCTCTTGGCCATCTGTTGTACAGAAATTGAGCACATCTATTGCTGTACAACATACCTTTTAGAACTCAGGGAAATAAATCTTGAAACCAGAATGGTGCAGTGTTTTGATATTATTTGGAAGAGAGAAAGGAGAAAAATTATGTAAGAAAGATCAGTTTGGCTGAACTGCTTTACCCCTTTTGAAAAAGTACTGAAGACTGTACATGAGGTAGGTCTTTTTCAGAAAGGACTTTCAACACCAAGTCAGACTGGCTTATGTGGAAAATGTGGTTCTGAGCAAAACAAAATACATAAATAGATTGGCTAGATTTGAGACAGTAAGGCAATAAATCAAATCCCCATAAATAGCACTCAGAGTCACGTACCATACAAAGTCACCTAAAGCAGTGCAGAAGGAAAAAACATTTGGAAAGCATAAAACTCTGAAACCAGATGATTTCAAGAGGGCAAACAGCACATAATTTATAAGAGAGGCAAAACTGCAGTGGTAGCAACAAAGAAGTGAAAAATAGAAAACTAAAGTTTTTCCCTTCGAAGTTTTCCCATGAAGTACAGTAACCATGGTGTCATGGGGGATTTGGAGGACACAAGACAAGTGCGTGGCCCTCTGTTCTCCCAACAGCAGCTTCTGGTGGGAACTCACTGATGTAAGCACAATAGCAGTGTAATGCCCAGTCTAGAAAATGACTCTTCACTGAAGGTAATTCAGTCATCATTAACCTTGACTGATTTTATCTATGTCAAGATGTTGTACGTAATTTTGCAAAGACACAGGAAAATGGTGTTGCTGGTTTTGAAAACAGTTGAATGCAACTCATATTTCAGCAACAGCTTGTTCCCATTTCTTCACAGTAGTACACGTGACAAGTAGAAATCACAACAAATAAAACCCAGCCTTTTCCTCCTGGTTTCATTCTTTTCCCTGTTCACGTGTTCCCCTCTCCACACAGCCCATACTAATATTGCTTTCCAGACTAGAGTGCAATTATTTAAAACCTCTTGCTCCAGTTGATCTGTAGCTCTTGACATTTTCAGGCTACTTTGACTGAATGTTTGACGTGGCTTTGAAAGGGCAGTGAGATAGGGATGTGAAGCAATCAGCTCAGCCTGACTCCCACAGCCAGGGGGACAGTGGGACAAAATGGAATCAGCAAGTCCATGGCCGGAGATGAAGAAAGGAGGATCACTTGCCAGCTACTATCACAGATGAAACAAGCTCTACTTGGGGAAAATCAACTTAATTTACTGCCAGTTAAAACAGATTCAAGCAGTGAGAAACAAAAGGACTTCAAAGCAAATCCTTTCCCTCCCTTAACCCCAGTCCTTCATTGCCAGCCCAAGTGGTGCAGGTGAGGGGGGCTGTGGTCAGTCCATACCTGCTCCTCTCTGCTGCTCCTTCCCCTGTTCTGCTGTGGTCTCTCCAGGGGCTGCCGGGGACCCTCTGCCCTGCCCTGCCCTGCCCTACAGCCCCTCCTATTCCTCCCTCTGTTCTCCCCAGGTGCTCCCAGAGCTGGGACTCACTTTCCTCACAGCTGTGCTGGATTTCATCCTTTCTGGAACACGCTCTCCCTGAGGAGAAGCAGGCCAGCTGGGGCTCAGCTGTGCTGGGTGGGGGGCCCAGGACCCCCTCACAAAGCCCCCCCAGCCCCACTGCCAGTGTCTCAATATTTATACCCAGTACAAAGGCAGAGCTCACAGCCCCCTGCCACACACCAATGCCCCACAGCTCTGCCATGGCCTGTTTCCAGGACTCGGACACAAAAAGCTAAATAATTTTTATAGGCAAACAAACCACCACAAGAACCATTGTCTTAACGCTTACTGGATTGAATGTTTTTGTTGTACACACAGGACAAGAGAAGCAGAACGTTCAGTGGGAGTCCAGAAGAGAAGTTCTCGCTCTCTCCATCTCCATTTAATAACACCCAGTATTAGCTCGACCCTGAAAATGCAGGCTGAGCTGTGCACAGCAATTGCACAGTTAACTAAGTGTTAGTTTTCTTTATAGGACACTTCTTGAGCTTATCATCTCGGGGGAAAAAATAGCTTTATACTTAGGGGGAAAGTGGTGCTGGCTGGCTACGTAGTAATCACTGCCAGTATGAAAAATAGTAGGAAGCCAAAGGCTATATAATCAACAGTGCAGAGGGGAGAAAAGTACAGGCATGGCCACGCTTGAATTGCTGTTAGTGTCTCTTTCTGGGGGAAGATGGAGCCTGGAATACCTAGCCATAAGTTTGTATGATTACTCCAACTTTTATTTGCTTTTATAACAAAAATGCCATTCAGACTGGTTATCATGAGAAGCCCTAAGCTAAGCTTTGCTGTTTTTGCAAACAAGAAGATGAAGTTTATAAACAAGAAGATGAAGTTTGCAAACAAGAAAATGAAGTCTGCACTAAGAGTACTGGCTTGGGTTGTCTGAGTTTTCTCCTCAGAGTAAGGATTTCCCCCTTGCCCTTCTCCCATGTGAGCCTCAACTCCTTGTAGCATTCAAAGCAGAGAGCAAGGTTACAGCCCCCAATGAGACTGCAGGAAGAGAAGTTTAGCTCAGTGTCGCCGATGATTCCCATCACAATTACTGCCAGCATGAGGGGGAATAACAAACACCACTCAGCTTTTATGTTCTGCCTCCAGTAACTGTGAGTTCTAGGGGTCTGAAAGTGTCATGTGCCCTCTGTGTGAACACCTCATTTTGACCTTTCAGCATTTTCTATTTCAGCCCCCTTTCTTTCTCGTCCCCTCCCATTGCAGACTGTGATAGCTGTATTTTCAGTGACAGTAGGCAAAGGCCAGCTGGTTTGAGCAGCTTTGATTATAAGCAGAGCAATTTCTTCTCCTGGGCAGTGCAGTTTCTCCTGTGAATCTTGGGCTGAGTCACAGTTTCCAGCAGTGATGTAATTGTTCACTTTCCTCCAGAAGCGGAGACACTCAGGAACTAAAAGAAGCAAAATAATATTTACACCTAGTGCCACTCGCTGGATTTTGACCCGCTCTGCCCCTGCATGCTGAGCCAGCCCCTGCCACAGGAGTCATTGCTGCCAGCCAAGACAGGAGCCAGGACCTGGGAGGATGTCATTGCAAAGGGACTTGCTCTGTGAGCTGAATGGGAAAAGAGACCGCCAGGCTGGCCCTGCTGCCATCAGCCTCTATCTGAGGAGAAGTGGCAGCAATCTATACAACAGTCGAGGGAAACCAAGAGGCAAACAGCAGCCCGTGAACCTTGTTTCCTGAAGCATCACCATCAGGCACCTCGCGTCTTCGGGAAGGTCTGTTTGAAACCCGACCAAGAAGAAAGCTGTTGTTAATGGCTTTGGTATTTTGGCTCAGTTTTGAATTAGAAGTTCTGGAAGTAGGAGCAAAATAGTCAAGAAAAGAGCTACTAAATGAGGTGCTTGTCAAACTAATTTAATGTCTGACCTACCCACTTGGACAGCAACTCTTTAATCACAAACCAAAACAAGAAGATGATCAGCGCCAGTGAATTAACTTCTAATTTCTTCTGAAATATTTAACATAGTATTGTATAATTCTGGCTGATAAAATATGACTATGACCAAGCCTTTTGGAACATGAAGTTTCTATGTTGAGAAGCCCTAGAGAAAGAATTTGGCCACAAAATGTTTGTGGTGTACTGCGGGGCTGTGAGGCTGCTCTGAGATAGAAAACACACAGTACAGAAATCAGAACAGCAGCCAGTGCAACGGCACCTTAATTAAACACATAAAGCTCAGAAACTCTGAATGATGCTGTAAATTTGTGTCTGTTGGAATCACTACACCATAGGGTCCCTCTGCCCATGCAGCCCACCCTATATGTGAGGGCCTGGTCTGCCTCAGTTATAGCGTGGGCACAGCACAGGGCACAAGGGACTATTAGAGCTCAGTGACCATCTGGGTAACACACAGCACTTTATGATGAGGGATCTTGCTGGAAGATGGAAGAAACAACATTAAGTCATATAGGAGGTGCATGGAATGGAGTTTTAAGCTTTTGTGTCATTTCTATGTTATTTATTTGTGTTTCCAGCAGCTTAAAATATTATTGAATTCATCAGACCTTAACATGTTCATCTTTTGTATCCTAATTGTATCCTCACTGAGGAAAAGTGCCAAGAAGCAATAGAAAAGTATCTGAACTGTTCGGGTTTGACAGAGTTTAAGGATTAGTTTGGGGGTACATGTCAGCCCACGCATTTTAATTTACTTGTCAAGCTCATAACTTTTCATAGATTTTTACTGCAGATGTTTTACTAACTCTTGAAGTACTGTCTGACAGCTGGGTATTGGGGACAGATACTGTAAAAACGCTACCTGGAGCACACCCAGAGAGATGCAGTCTCCCACACTCATTCCAGAATAGCATTTCCTTTTCCCAGATGAGACTCTCCCACCTCTTCTGGCAGAGACCGTTTGCACAGGTAACAGGAGGACAAAACACAGACCACTGTGACTGTGGTACTTTGAGAACTGGACTGATAACCAGTACCGGGCTGGGATTTAATCAAGAAAGACTGTGAAAGCAAAGAATAATCTGAACAGAAGAGATAGGATAGGCACAGGAAAGGAGAAATGCATGAAATCTCTAACAGCAGAGAAAGGAAGACTGCTGCGTAGCCTGAAGGTTTAAACACCGCCTGAGAAATCAGTCTCTTTGCTTCAATCCTGTAACAATATGATTTAAAGGACTGCAACAGCATCTGACCATCAAAAGCTTTGCCATCCAGCAGTGAAAAGCCCACTCTGCACATTCTTGCACCATGAAAGAAAAGGTGGAGGGAAGGAAACAAAACCTGCCGAGAGCTGTGTGTTGTCAAATCTGAAACACAGGTAGTCTGTGACAAGAAATTTCTCCAATATTTCCACAACAGAAAGCCAGCCCTCATAATTGACCTTAATTCCTTATACAAAGCTTTTGAACCTTCATTATACTTATGTATTCCCTTGCACAGCTTTAAGTAACTACACGGGCCATGGGGGGAAATGTATTGCAGTCTGAGCAGGGAGAACCTCCTTGGAAACCACTCAGCAGCACGGGAAGAGATACAGATGATCTTATACAAGGAGGCATTTTAATTCATTCTTTTCTGAAGGATACTGAATAAAAGTGTCTATGAAGCTAAAGACCTTGAGGTAATCCTACAAACATTGTGTTTTTCTTAATGGCTTTTATGTATTGCAAGAAAGCTGATAATCACCCTGTGGGGAAGAATAGCAAAATAGATAGTGACTTAGAGAAATACCTGGAGAGCGAGTAGAGCCATTTTTACAGTGCAGTTTGAGATGTCTGTAGAGAGTGATTTGGTTCTTTCAATGATTCAGGCTGCTGTCCCTCAGAGTGGCATAGCACTGCATTAGCACGCTGAGGAAAATCTGTGCTGGTGCCCAAACCAAGCTCACATATCAGACAGCCCAGATTAATTTTTCCCCTATAAAAGCAAGGTAACAAGGCTGTAATTACCTGCATTTCCCTGATGCAACACAAGAGCAAAGATTCCTAAGTAAAGTAAATATCCATATTTTGGGGGGCTGCTGCTGTTGCTCATTTCTGCAGCACCAGGTAGGGAACAGGAATCAGGAAAACAAGTTAAACGAAGAGGTTTCTGATCTCACCTTGAGACCAAAAAGAATCATTCAGAGAAAGCACAGACCTGAAACTTTTGCTCTTCAGTGCCAAAAGAGAGTGGCTGTATGACGGTGTTAGTGAAGGATGGGACATTGTCACACGCGGAGCGCAGTGCTAATTTCCCTGTTTTCAGCTCCTGAGTTCTCACTGCCTCTCAGGCTGTTTCTGTCCAAAGACTTTTGCCATATCCCACATGGATTCCACAGCCATGCTTCTTGTGAGCATGTCAAATTATACAGATCGTACTAACCTTACCTACATCTCATTTTATTGTTATATTATCTTCCTATTTTCCTTGCTCTGAGTGTGTCCTTGACATGCTCTGCAGTTGTCTGCAGGTCCTAAAAGTAGTGTGAGTTGTGTGTCTGTTCGTTAGTATTGCCTCATTACCCAGGGGAATCCTCTCTCTCAGCATCTCAGCTTCAACTCCCTGGAGAAGCTGCATCTGGGCTTCAAGGCCCCTGTCAGTGAGGATGAAAACTGTCCGTGTAGCCAACAAAAACCAGGTTACACAGGCTGTCCTCCAGCACTGCGAGAAGGAACTGTTGGCTTTGCACGGTTCCGTTCCTCCACTTACACCTGTGCCCCATCCTAAGGGTCACCACAGGCACATTCAGGGATGTCACACCTACGTCACCAGCCTGAGATGTGACAGCGCTACAGGTGATATGAGCCGGCAGTTCATTAGTACATCACAGGATGAACTGAGCTGGCTGCAAGGAAAGACACAAGTCAGTTTGGATTAAGAGTTTGGAGAACTTGTCTCATACTAAAAAGAAAAACAAACACCTCATAAAACAGATACAGAGGTGGTAAGCAAATGGGGTTGCAACTGGGATGCACAGAAAGGTAAAAAAGGAGAAAGGGACTGGAGGAGAGATACTTATGTGTTACTCTGACTTTAGGGGCTCCAAGGTATGTTAAAAGCAAAACAAACAGGAGATATTTTCTCTGTTATTGACCTTTTAGTCACAGGGACTGCAAATATTCTTGGGGAAGAAGCTACCGGTATGACTCACAGAAAGAGGGAATCTAAATCAGGAGAGCAATACCTGAAAACACAGAACCAAGACAAAGCGTACTTCTGAAGGACAATATCTATTTTCTAATTTTTGCAGCCTGCACCTCTGAAAGGTCTGGCTTGGTTTCCTTCCCTTCCTTTTCTGTTTCCACCACCACTTCCAAAATTG
Organism: Sclerurus mexicanus; assembly: GCA_013396755.1. Lineage (NCBI taxonomy): Eukaryota > Metazoa > Chordata > Aves > Passeriformes > Furnariidae > Sclerurus > Sclerurus mexicanus. The sequence continues at coordinate 1,820,332 of VWZF01003891.1, read as the reverse complement.
TCTATATGCCCAGCTCTGGCTCACAGTGCATAGGAAGAGAATGCAAATCAAAGAACACTTTCTCAGGCTTGTTATTGACAGCTTGCAGAACAGAAATGTCTGAGGCATCCTCAGAGGTTGGTTTGTTTGTTGCAAGGGGGTTTCATTTTAATCACACCATACCAGCTGTGGATTCCCACAGATTCGAAGGGTACAAACACCATCATCCTCTAATCAGGCCCATTTATGATGAGCTATAAAAATTTCACCTAGTAATTTTTACATCAAGCCCCAAATCCTATTTAAACAAAAGTGTGTTTACATAAAGGTTGATACATCAATACTGACACTATGGAACTATGCCTGAAGTACTTCTGATTCCCTTTATAAATTATACGTTTCACATCATGGAGGCAATCATGACAACAAACCCACTGAAAAAGAAGACTGTTTTCTGTCACTGAAGAGAACTATCATTATATCTCACTCTAAGATTTGATGGAGGACTAAGAGAAAGACAGTGTGGAAAACTCACCTCACAGCTGTCCTTCAAGGTTCCCTTTTTGCCTACCCTAATAAAAATGACGCTTTAAATTCATAGTAGATTTTTTTTTTCCCAAAGGACATAAAATGAATACACAATTTCAATGATTACTTTGCCTGCTTTATATTTGTTCAGTCCTTACTAGAGTTCAACAATTAAAATCTAGCACTATAATTGTTATTAATTCATATAGGTGATGCAATAAAAATAGATTTGTTAATAGACTTATTTCCATGCTGCAAAGTCGTTGATGGGATTATGACTTTTAACTGAGTTTTGTAATTGTCATTATAGGCTCTTTCTTCTCATCACAAACTGGCCCCTGGTCATGTCACTGTCAAGGTGGTACTTGAGGGTTTCCCATTTTGCTGGGCCATCTCTCTGCTTCAGCTACAAGCTAATGGTTTATTCCAAGCATATGACAAGCCAGATAATCACAGATTTACAAGAGAAGGCAAGAACATTTTTGGAGGGAAAACAGAGCCTTAGGAAATGGAAAAAGATCAGGAAAGAAAATATCAAGTCATTAGAGGAGAAAAACAGGGGTATGATCAGAGCTTTCCAAGGTGAGAACAAGGTTGCCTGGGAAAAGAATATCACTCTACAGGGAAAAAAATAACCGACAAACAAAACCAAGCCACAAGACCTTACTAGTGGATGAAGTGGAAGAAGTAGAGGCCTGGGGAGAATCTAGTCTATTGGAAAATTGGACTGGACCTTTAGAAAGAGAAACAGAAATCTCTTGGAGAGCAAAAACATTCACAGAATAAAACAGCCAAAACCAAGGATGAGGCATAAGGATACTTGGAGTGGATTCAATCTTCTTAAGCTTGTAAAACCTTGTCTGTTCTTGAAAACCTCGGTCCTTTATTTCCTGACTATATTTTCTGTTAGCTGTCTCTGTTCTCTGATGTGACAGCACCATTTGACTGCCTGCTCCTAACTCACAACAGGTGGATAATGTTGATAAATTTTATCTCCATCAAGAACAAATATTAAAGATCAGATTTCTACTTCTCCTACTGAAATGCTACCAAAATTTCCTTAGTGTTAGTAATCCTCTTTCATTAAAAGAATCAGTGAAAATGGTTAATATACTTTGCCAGTTTTCTTTTAGACTGAAATAGAAAGTTACCTCCAAAAACTTTGGGGTTTTGACTGCTCCTTCACATGAGGTGGGTCTGGGGCACTGTCCTTCTCAGAGACACGGGGCACGTACATACCATCTTGCTCAAAGATGTAATAGGGATGAAATCCAGCAGACACCAGGAGAATGAAAAAGAAGAGACTAGTGCTTAGAAATAATCATTATTTCACTACTCAGAATCCCATAACTATTCATTTATACATTACAATTCGTTCCTTTCCAAGGAAGTTCTACAAGTTAGCTATATGAATCCACATTCTCACTGTCTTCTTACAATTCCTAGATATGACCAAATATTCTGGAATAAATGAAAAGGGGAGGGAAAAGGAAGGAGAGCACAGTGGACAAAGAATACCAGTCAGTCTGATGAGCACATAAATGACAGACAAAACCCATTTCGGTGGTGTAGCTGAGCTGACTGCAGAGGGTGCTTTGACCTCTGCAGCGGCCAGGTGCTCACAGCTCCATACAGCTGCACTGCATATGCCCCTGAAATCAAATCTATTCTTTCAAGAAAGGAATACACCTAATTTTCCCTTCCTCGCTCTCCACACGGGCTCAGGTAACTAAGCATTAATACTGAAGTTTCCAGAGAAATCCTTGCGGATGCACAACAGACCGTTTTCTCTCACGTATATACTGTGTCCCTCTTGGAGATAATTCCACAAACTGTTGCTCTCAATGAGGAAGAAAACCACTGTTTTCTTAGTGTTTGTTCATTTGTATCGGCCTGAGGTGCAGCAGATGTCAAGCCTAATGATACAACTCAAAAGATGCTCTGAAACCTCTGTGCTGAGCAACTGCCAAAGCAGCAACATTGGGATCAGCACGTCTTTGACAGGCACCAAAATGCATTTTGCAGTAGCACGCTGTAGAATATTTGAAACCCCACATTAGAACCTCGAGATACTTTAGGCTGAGACCTTTGGAGATCCTCCAGCCCAATCCCACGCCTAAAGCAGAGCCAAACTCAAAATTAGGTTTGCACTAGAATTAGAGGCACAACCCCACAGGAAGGATTTCAAAGTACTAAAACAAAGATTCTCCAGATCATCATACACAGTTCATGGGTTTTTGATTACACTGAAACTCACTCCATGTTCAGGCACTGCAAAACAATATGAATGCACTAGTTTATTTCCTTCACAGCCTCTCTCCCTGTTCCGAGCAAAATAAAAGTGACTTACACTGACTTCAAGACCTTAATGGATTTCTTCAATCTTCTGGGAGAGAGACAGAGAAATTAATTCTTGAAGTTTCACGTAGAAGAAATGATGTTTGATCAACTGTTGGTGAGTTGTGAGGGAGAATGAAATAGAACTAATGAAAAAGGTTGTCCCCAGATACACAGGAGACTATGGACAATGCTATAAAGCCTTGTACTCGCTGGGAGTGAGATTAAGGTAGAAAAGATATATAAAGAAAAAAGATATAAAAATTATATACCCAGAATGGGTCAATAGTACATAGCCACAGAAATTGTTAAGACTTAAGCAGTTTTTAAGACAGTGAGAACATAAAATACACGAATTAATGGATTGCAATGAGAAGAAAGGTCAGTCTGGTTCACTTCAAGGCCAAAAAGAAAAAAGAGCATTTAAAAAGAAATCCTCCTTTAGCACTGTGGAAAATCCAAATGTCAAAGGAAAATAGACAACCACCACAATAGCTGAGAACAACCAAGATGAGAAATTTTATAGTCAGACGTGACATAATCACATGTCCCTCCCATACTACAATTCTTCAGCTCTTACCTATCCATGACACTTAGTCAAACAAATGCAAGTTCCTGAAGTCATTCCAAAACACAGCATCTCAAAATCAAAGTTCATTGGAGGTTGGTCAGTATAAGAAACTGAATTGATGTTCACTCACTTTTGTGAGATTCCAAAATAAGTCTAATTTCTCTCAGGGAGAGATTCATTATTGGAGAAATTGCCCTTTTCACAAATTTCTTGATCATGAGGACACCATTAACATGATTAAAGAAAATCTTTCCTTCCCTTAAATACATTTAGCAGAGAATTTCTCATACGAGTCCCAACACCTACTCTGACTGTACTACTTAGTAAGGATGTGGCTCTAACCTTCAGCTTAAGACTGTAGCTTTTGCAGAATATCAACCAAAATCAAAGCAAATTATTTTGTTTCCAGATTCTAAATCATTTACTACAGGAACAAGAAGAATAAGCCCAAAGGAATGGTGGGTGTTTCATTAATGCTGACCACAAGCAAGGAGAGCAGATGTGCTGCCTGCCAGAAGAAGGTGGTTTGATGGAACTGAATGCTAGGCAGGAACCAAGAGTCAGAAACAAGGCCAGATGTAAACAAGGCTGCAGGAATTGCCCTGTAGAACAATAACAAACAAAAAAAGGACATTTAGTAAATGATACACAGGATGTGACTTCTGATTTGACAGGCAATTGGGAAACAAAACAATTTAATTTTTCAGACATGTTGCGAGTCAAGCTGAGAACTGTGAATTCATCTGTGTAGGAGAGGAAGCCGAGAGAGGAGCTGGGATGAGTGGGATCACTTCTTTGCTTTGGGAACTGCCTTCTGGATATTCCAGGCTGCCACATTTTGTTTTGACATGTTCTGTCATTTTTTGTCACTTGTATCATGTTACATTGTCTCCTGGACTGTAATTAAGTTTGACAGCAGAAAACAGACCAGCTGAGACTTAACATGATGTGGCAGTTAATAGATACGCATATTTGTCAATGGTTTTGCTAAATAAACCTCACTGACAATAGACTTGGAAAGGACAAAGGCAAAAAGATAAGAACTTCTCTCCCGTATAGAGAATAAGACAAATAAGAAGTTGTTGGAACCCTCTTGAGAGTCTCCATGTTTTCATACACAAGAGGGGCAGGTGCTGCTCTTTGGATTCAGGGCACGAGCTCTTTTTAACCGGACTCTATAGACTTAATTCACTGTCCCCATGGAAGAGACAAAGGCAAGTAAAGCTGAAGGGTCTCGTTCCCTTCACCTCTCACAAGCCCCAGAGAAGCCATCAGCTGTATACAAGTGCTTCCCTTCAGAGTGTGGCTCTCTACCCGGGAGGGAAAGGAACCTCTCCCGGCTATGACTCACGGTGCGTTAATGGTGCCCAGCCAGGTCCATCTAAGTCCCAGTAAGAAGATCCCCTGGCTCAGGAAACGCTCCAGGAGCAAACATCAGCATGCAGATGCAGCTGTGCTGGCTGCCCTTGCTGCCCACGGAAGCTCCGTGCTGCTCAGCCGAGGCCACCGCTCCCACCCCATCGGGAGCTGTAATCGCTCCCAGCAAGGCCCTACAGGAGCTGGGGGGTCAAGAGCGTTGTGCTGACATCCATCCCGCCAGGGCTGGAGGTTCAGCAGCAAGGCAGGTCTCAAAACACTAACCAGGAGATGTATTCTTGCTTTGGATAGCACGAGGGGGAGTTATGAGTAACAGCATTGTTTAGATCAGGAATTCAGAGCGAATGGCCCACAGAAAGCTCAGCTGCAGTAGTTTGGCTCAGCTCCATAAGCTTTGATAGCACATGGCCAATTTACTCAGTCCCAGAGGAAAGCTCACTCCATGCCTTTCTAACAAACTGATAAAAATATTTTTTCTAAGTCTGCTCAGTAATATTCCTCACTTAAGCAGGACACTAATTAAATCCAGCATGCAACTTATTAACTGTAGCTGTATTAACTGCAGCCGACAGGGACATTCCAAGTCCCTCTCATAGGAAAGCCATACTGACCATTGAGCTGGCCCTGCAGTTAATGGACATCGGCAAGAAAGAAAGATGTTTCTTCGGCTCTTCCTTGTTTTTTTCTTTGAACTGATTATGTAAATATTATAAAACAAAGGTATCTTTTCCAGTATCTTTTTCTTCTACTAGAAAAATAGCTTTTTCCTTGGCTTAAAATTTTAATTCTGAAATCTCTCTCAACTCTTGACCTCCAGTCAGATTTTCATGTTCTTAAGGGGCTCACAGAGCAGCGGGATACAGCAGATAGCAGTGGGTTAGTAGGAAATCCTAAAAGGTTGTGTTTAGGTTGCAGTATGTAGACAGTCCAGTGGGGAGTGGAAATCACACCAGCTTGTTTGTGTGAAACTTACATAAAACTAGGCAGATTCAAAAAACATTTGACATCAGGTTTGACCACTACGTCATCATCGTGTTGCTCTCCACAACCACTACTGGGCACATCCTGTAAGAAGCCGAGATGTTCCCAAAAGGTGCTGAACATTCTCAGCTCTAATGCCAGTGGGAGCTCTCTAGTCCTGTACATTATAAAAGCCAGAACCTCAAGCAACTGCGTCATAACAATGTCACTTTTGTACAGCTTAATTTCCACTATATAATTAAACTGGTACCGTTTAACTTGTAAAACAGTATAAAATGAGCTACTGTGAATTTTGCTCTAAATATTTGTGCTTCAGTATTAATTGCTTCCATTATAAATATTGCACACTGGCTTCTCCTCTATGTAACTCCAGTCAATACTTATAGTTGCACTAGGGATAAATTATAGTCCACTATCTTTGCATGGTCAAAAAAATCCCTTATAATACTGTGGAGTGATTAAAAATGGTCTAATCTGCATCATTGCTGTCTCGTAGCGAAAAGGAACAGGGTGCAGGTAGCACAGGTGAGATGCAGCTACATCAGCACTGCAAAGTCCTTTTCCAGGCATCGTTCTACCCTGGTTATACAAGGTATGGACTTCACAGCACGGATCTACTGGACTAAATTCATCCAGGAGTGGGAATCTGACACATGGAAGAGCTTATTTTAAAAGCAGTTTATCTGGCTGTTTAGAATTTGTTACGGAGATGTATAAAGAATCATCGTGCCTTATCCCACACTGAGCTGTACTCACAGATGATCTCTCTGTAATTTACCAAAAAGTTAGGCCATAAACAGTTTCCCTTGGTTGTTTTCTGTTCTTTCACGTTGTGCTTCCACTGAGCAGCTCGGCACGGATCTGTGCTGCTCTCTACATTGAACAGGTCTCGCAGTCTCTGGCTTCATTATTCTGCTTCCTGTGATTCTCGTTTCTGGGATTTCCTCATTACTTGACACATCATCCTCGGTTTCTAAACACTTTGTTCTCTCTCCCTCACCGTCGCCTCTCTGTCTCTCCCTCTTCCCAGATTTTTTGCCTGTCTGTTCCTTTACACCTTTGCCTCTTGCATGTGAGCCTCACATCACCCCGTGCAGGTTCAGAGCTCGCCCTGCTCTCGCTGTCCCTCTGACAGGACTGATCTGCCTCTCGGCCACGGGCAGGGCTTTACTCTGCTCATCTCCAAAGGGCTTTGGCAGCAGGATTTTTTCCTGCAGCTACTGCCAAATCTTGCGAAGAGGCACCTCCATCCAGCTGTTCTGGGACAAGCACAGCTGAACTTTGCCAAGAGGCATGTTCTGACTCAGCAGTGCCTTGGAATTTTGAGCTCTGCAAAACATCACAGCGGAGGCAGCTCCTCTTGTGACAGAGCTCTGATATTTCCTTATCCGCGGTATTTTTCCGCTTGTAATTCCTTGACTTCCTTGTAATTCCTTGGTTGTGGCACTACGTGAAAGAAAACTTCTTAACAAAGAGCTAAAACTGCAAATAAAAACTGAAGAAATCTCACAGATAAGGAGATTTTGTTGTTTCCATGCACATACTTTAAAGCTGATAGACTTTTTTTGTTCTGCCCTGTTCCTATGAGCTGAACACGGTGTAGTTGTCAAAGATAAGAAACTGTATTCTGGGAAATGAGATGTCTGGGAGGTCAGAGGAACAATTCTTGAGCTTTAGCACTTGAAAAAATATTTTTAAAAAGGGGAAAAGAAGACAAAGGCAACTCCAAATTAATAAAATTGGCATTTGCAACTGGGCCCAAATTACCAGTGAGCTTTACTTTGTTTTTATGACTCATTCTCAGTTTGGGATTTGGACACGTGCTTGCTTTCCTGAGGACACATTTCATTTCAGGGTTGAAACCAGGCAGGAAACGGCTGTTCATGGGTTTCCTGGGCTTCCCCCCATTCCCCGGGGGCTCCTTCCAGCAAACGGGGAGCACAAACCTCATCCCTGGAGCTGACTGAATAATTCAACAAATCTGTTGCTTAATAGTAATTTTCCTGAACTTTTCAAATTGCCCAAGTATCATTCATGAACTCATAGTGGTATCTTGTTTTCTCCACTCCCAGCAAAGGATGTTTTTGCCTCACCTTTACTCAATCATTGCAACGGTAAACGAGCCATGAAAAAAGCTGAGCTAAATGCTTACACCTCAGGCAGAATTTAGCAACAACTGCATGTATTGACCTCACTGTACAGATTACTTTCTCTACGGATCTTCAGGCTCTTCTTTCTCTGCCTCTTTGGGACAGTTCAGGGCCGGTGGAGACTTTACATTTGCACACCGACACCTGAAGCACAGGAAACAGAAAGCGAGACCTCCAAATGTGTGGGGAATTTGGCAGGAATGAGGAACCCGAGACTAGAGTCTCAAAGGAGTTCAAATTACGCTTTATACATACTGGATGTCTCTGAAATTCTGATTCGGAGAGAAGCTTATGACTGAGGTGCATAATGCACTATCATGTGAGCCGTAGGACTTGTCTTTGGGATTCTCGATGGATATTTATGGGTGTACTGTACACCTCACCCAAATTCTGTCTGCTAATTTCTTTACAAATTAGAAGAAATGTTAATAAGAAGTGTCACATTCCACCATCATCGCATAAACCAAGCAGATTGTGTTTATAGGGTGCACCTTTCTCCTTACCCCAAGATCACAGTTTAGCCTGTTCAACAGGGGGTGTTTATGATTTTTTTCATCTTTACATGACATTGTAAAATTATGTTTGCCTTTAAATTTTCTTTAATCAGGACAACCCATAAGAAATGAATATGGGCAAGGCGCTACTTTTGCTGAAGCAAAACAAAATCTATGAGATCATGCAATTTTTAGTAAAACCTGAATCTCTTACAAACACAATAGTTTTTCCTCCGGGGAACAACTGTTTCCTAAAGACAGAAATAAATATTCTCAATTACTTTTCTGCAACACGCACATTTTATTTACTGGAAGATGCTTCGTCCCTCTTTCCAGCTGCAAATCTTCCACAAGACACTGGGATGAGTGTAGCCCTGCCATCACTCTTTGTGATTTCAACAAGAGGCTAAATGAGTCCCTTATGATTACCATGTGCTTGCTAAGCCATTCACACTTGTTTACTAAGGTACATAGTGACTTACTGAATCTCCAAAGAAAATTACCGCTCATTACTTCATGCATCAGATTATAGCTAAATTATTGTCCTCGCAGTACAAGTCTCATGTTTTATTCAAATTCTAACCAGTGCATTAACTCTGCCATTCAGCCAAGATTACAGCTAAAAATAGATAGTACATGTCCTACTTCAGAATCTGTTTAACGTTACTACCAACAGCATCTCAAATTTCACATGTGCTCAGATTCCACATCTTTGACCTTCAAGAGAATTCGAAGAGTGAAAGTCAGTAGTCTTTAATTGTCCTAGGAGTAAAAGGAAGCCTGTAGCCTCTGGCCACATGGTACCAGCTGTCATGTGCAGCTTTGTGTGATAGAACAGGCACTCCTCCAGTGGAGGAGGGAGTTATGTTTACTGGGATTGTCTGACTGTTTAGGAATAAGGTAGCACATGGATGGGAATAACCATATTCCACAAGTAGCAGGGTCAAATTTGGAATATGTAGATTCAAAACTTCTCCAGTTTGACAGTAAGAAATTGCACTTGAAGAGGATCAATTCTTTACCCTTGATCTGCCTGAAAAAATCTTGCTTCAGGTACTGTGAGTCTACACAGAACTAAGGGAATATCAACCTTTCTCCCTCTTGGATACAGTCAGTGGTGTTGCAAGTATTCCTTTGTCCTATAATATAGCCAGACCTTGGCCCTCCTTCTCACTTGTTTCCTCCTGCTCTCCACTCAAATTAGCCCTCCTCTCACTCATGTAGGATGGTCCTCATCTGATTTATACCATTTCTGATGGAAGAATTCCCCTATGTTATATATGCCAGGCTATCCAGTAAGAAGTTAGTTCTACTCATATTTCAACCTAAATTCTGAACCACAATACCATCTAAACAGAGCTCAAACCAAGGTACGAACAGGGACAAACTAAGCACATGAGTGGATATCATCCCCAAACACTTCCTTCTGAAAGGAGGAACAAATTTTCCTAAATTTTCTTTTCCTACCAGCATCCTTCAAATCACAACTCAGTTTTTAGCACACATGCAATTTCATTTTGACATGGAGTGCACATCAAAAATTCAGCCTTTTATAATATGAAATATAGTTCTTTTTATTCCCTATTGAAAGACTTTTCTCTTAGGCTTGCTCTAGTCTAAAGACCTAAATTGAACATAAATGACCCGCAGTAGGACCAAAGCATCCTAAATTGGCTTTATATAAGTAAGAACTGAGCCTGGAGTGTTTAAAATAAATGTTCATCTAGGCACAGATTTTATAAGAAATGATTCTACATTCATTAATCAAGCTATTCAGGTTCCACTTTAGACACATTAGAAGTGCTCTTCTGAAGATGAAATTGGTCTGCAATCTGTTTATAATCCCTTTTAAGTTTCTTTTGTACTCATTTTACTTTTTCATTCTCCTTCCCTGGTATTCTGAAAATTAAGGGGCTAGAATTAATGAGGCCTGTCCCACAGTGCTTCAAAAGATTCCAAAGCCAACACCTCCTGCCAAGGTTAAGGATGAAAAGTGAAAACAACTCCATTGTATTTTCACCTTCAGAGCTCTTTTCTGCCTGCCTGGGTTGCTGTAGTTCCCCACTGTATAACAAGGCACTTGCTGCATTTTCATTATAAACCTCAGGCTTTGTTATCTGGAATGCTATTTAATCTGTAATGCCATACTATTTAATCCACTGTTTAGGTAATAGAGGAATGAAAGAGAGAAGTATATATAATATCAGTGTTGCCCTATCTAGCATTTATTTAAATGGAAAAGAGTCAATTGAGCACTTTTTAATAATATATAAGCCACCTGGACTCTAAGGCCATGTATCTCTTGGTTCTGGAATGTGTCTGCCTTTTCTTTCTGCAATATGGAGGCACACACATTTCTCTTGGGGCAGGGAGGATTTGTTTTACCCATTTTATCTTGTATGGTGTGTATTCTGCATACTTCATGATGAATAAATCGAGAAGGTCACTTCCTGAGCCAGGACTTACGGTCAAGAACAAATCCATTCTTGCTTGTGATGGATAAAGAAGATTATTATAATTTACAGCAAGTGACAACTGCAGTTTCCAGCACAGAAATCTCTTCAAATTTTCATGATGCCACACAGGGGCAGCCTTTTTCTCCTCTTTGGCAGTTGCTTCCCTAGAATTTTATTTCACCTCTGGTGGAGGTTTTCTCTAACTCCCAGCAATGCACAGTAGTAAAGCAAAGGCCTAACTTAAATTAGGGTTTATTGCATAATAAAACTGATTCTCTAACTCTTGATATTGTCAAAGAGCTGAATTGAAAGCTACGGTTTTTTCTGTGTGTAAAGCCTCACACACCAGTCCTTGACGATGGGAACTGCAACCTGTGTTTTGCAGGAAGGATGTTGAGGCAGGTTAACACGCACACGTATTTGTTGCACAACCCATAATTCATAGCATACATCAACCCTATCAGTAAAAGTTACTCTGGGGAAAAATAAAAGCAAGCCAGAGGGAAAACCCGCCAGTGGCCACCCAGAGAAAGAAAAGCAATATAATCCCCAGAAGAACATCCTGCCCTAGGCATTAAAAATGAGGAGGCTGCCTTCAAGCCCATTTAAATCTTTCTCCCAAATTGCTTTACAGTAAAACTGGAAACTGCCATGTTTTTTTTCTGACGCAGTTCGGTGACACTTGTCAATACTTAGCTCATCTAAGAAGTGTTTGAGTGGATGGTGTTTGTTGTTTTATTTTGGTTTTTCTGAGCAAAAACCGGTCAAAAAAAAAATCTGGCAAAAATCAAGGTTACTTCTAAACAGGACAAACAGTAGGACTTGTTATCAATACTGCAATAACCCTCCTCGAAAGAATCAGATGCTTTGGATATCCACGCTCAATAGTAGTATTGTGGGTATGTAACTTCACATTTTGGTTACACTGAATCAGGGTAACTTGTTTGCTGGAGTGATTTGGACTTGTTAGTGCAAATCAACAGGCTTTCGCTAAATTCAGTGTAGCTATACTACCAAACTCATCTCAGGTAATGCCACAGAAGCAGAAAAAGTAAGTGCTAGCCATGATGTCATCTGAAACCTTCAGAGTCCAGAAGCTTTAGTATCTATCACTTGCTCTAGAAAATCCATTCTTTTCTTGATTTGTAGATCTATAAAGAAAAAATTTAAAAAGTGGAATTCTTTTATAGATATCTTCTACATGAAATGTTCCACTACCTTAAAAGATCAATGTGTCACAAAGAAATGAAGCAAGAAGCAGCTGTTCATACACCCCTGATAAAGAGAACTCGCAGCAGCATTTTCCCCTTTTCAGGACAGACAAGCAAGCTAACTGATAAATACATTCGAAATTAATTGTATAATTCCTCATGTAGGAAGCAGGGCCTTCAAAGCAGTATCTTGCACAGATAAGGGTAGAGTGCTTAGCGGACCTTTAAATACCACTAATGAAATGGCTGGAAGCCGAGGGGCAGGGAGGGCTCCCTCGCTGCCAGTTGTGGGCAAACAACAACCCCAAGACCTGTTTACTGCCTAAAGCTTTGCTTTCATTTGCTGCCCTGCTGCCTGTTTTATTGGCATCGCACTCTGAAATTCCATTACACTTGTTGTCTGCTCTGAAATGTGCCCTGGGATAAACACTTCAAATGCTTGAAATAAAAATCTACTTTGCAGTCCATCTCCTCCGCCACTTAGAACAGGCCTGAGCAGGAACATTTCCAAGCAGCAATGTGAGGAGCAGAGGCTGTAGAGGACAGCCCTCTCTGTGCCCAATAACAGCCAACAGTAAAACCCTGCCCTAACTCTCATCCTGGGTGCAGTGTTTAGAGCCCAGCTCTAAACACTAAAATCTAAACGCCAAAATCTAAATTCCAGATCCCTCTGATTTGCCAGTATGTTTTCTACCATTCACGAGACACAATAGCATGGTCAAGTACAACTAGTGGGTCCTCTCGTTTTCTATATGGCAACTGGATGAAAAAAGTAATAGTATTTTTATGTATTCTGAAGGGCTGACTTTAACATATAAGAATGAATCTGGTATATGAAATACAGCCAAGTATAAACAGCCACATCTACTTGTAAACATAGTTCTCTGAGCAAGCTGGGTGCCTCCAAGAGGAAAGCTGCCCTACAAGTACAAGGTAACATTATTGCAACATTTATGTCCCCCTAAAATTTTAGCCTGAATTATCCTTTCATTTACAAGGTCTCTTGAGGCACAACCAGAGCTAGCATGAGTTATTTTCAGAGTTGTATTGTGACTATATACTACAAGGTATCATCCAAGTTGAGAAGATCTGGATGTGAATGAGGGAATCCTGTGTCATCTTGCCATATACTAATTTGTGACCTGAAAGAAAGATCTTCACTCCATTGTCATGGGGAGTGGTCAGGGCACAAATCCTTGGACACTGCTAAACACAAACAGGTTTTTTTGTGATTATAAAACAAATATGACATTCTACACTCAGGGAGGACTCTTGCACTACACTTAACCTGCAAATCAGCTCTAACAGACTCCAGCTGCTGGGAAAGCCACCACAGACCAGGTCTGTGGCCAGAGCTGGTATGGAACTGCTCAGTCCCCCCCTACTTTGTATAAGACAGAAGCAGCACAGCAATATGTCTCTGAGCTCTGTGCACCTTGTTGTGCCTTCAAAGCCTCAGGTCCCCAAGGGAACCCAGGAGATCACGATGCCCAGGTTGTAGGAAAGGGGTCATTGGTAGAGAGATGCTGCAACCAGTAGCTGTCTTGTCAGGAAATACAACCTGGTGCCAACCTTTCAGAAAGTCATCATGGGGTCTGGAGGACAGAAGAAGACAACCTGTAGTAACTAGGATATGTTCACTCTGTTCTGAGTCACTGGATGAAAGTCAATGTCATGGGACAAAAGGAGCTTTGCCTCACCCCCACAGCAACCACATCTCTCCAACATAAGTAGAGATCATCAAGGCCAGGAATGAGTCCTAACTTTCAAGATAACGTTTTTCTAGTTACAACACAGCAGGTTTATTTTGAACACAGAGCATTCACAATGACACAATCTCTACTATTAGAATGCCCTTGTCACATTAAAAAAGTATAAATGTTAACACTGCTGAAGTCCTGATTTTCAGAATTCAGTACATGATTTACAAGTCCAAACCCAGCAGACATTAAAAAATATCCTGCACAAAAGCTGTCCCTGTTCAGTTCTCTCTCTACAACCCAAAATATATATTACTGGTTTTATGACATCATTAAATTAGTACCACAAAGTTTTATAGCTGGTTCCAGTGACATTTTAGTGATTTTTTAGTAGTATGGTAAATAATTGAAAGCTGTGCTTATTATATGGCTTTTTACAGAGTCTTTATCATTACAGTGATTTACCATTTAAAGTTTTACAGCAACAATTTATGGAACACTGTAAGTCCCATGATATTCACAATACTTATTCCACAACTGAGCCACTGGATCACCTGGATAACAATGTTTAAACTGGAAGCAGAGGAAGTATAAGAAACAGACAACCCAGGTACAGAGGGGTCAATTTTATATAGTGCAAGTAAATAAAAATTGTTGTTCTGTGGTTTTCTGCAGTTTATGCACTTCCATAAACATACTGCATGTTTCTGGAGTTTTAGCACTGCTCCTTTACTGAGTTGCACGCCCTTCTATAAACTTTGGCTTATTTGTGTTCAAATTCACTTTCTACTGCACAGACCTCTTCCAAAACATATTAGTGCAGTCATCCAGCAAAGCAGTCGTCACCTCAGCATCTCTGTGCTGCATCCCACCGACTGCTGGGCACGATTTGCTGACATTTAGCCAGCCTTCCTGCCTCTGCTTTCCACACCACAGGAGGACTTCCAAAAATCAACTCCTTTTTTTGGCAAATACCTATAGCCCTGTTTCAGAACAAGCACTTTGTGAAAGCTGGAGTTGTAGAAGAGAGGCAGCTTCCTTTCCCCTTCCTGGAAGCTGTCGTAGTCCCTCTGACTGCCCTCAGCCAGGAGCAAGGGAGGGAAGAGGTGGCCCATCACCTGCTGCATTCACACTCTGGCTCAGAGGGAAAAGGAAGCCATAAAACAGCAAATACACACACCCATTCTCCAGTTTCAGCTGTATTACCCCATGAGGCTTGTGAAGAACTTCCACTAGCCTCCTATATCCCCAAATACCCGAAGGAAACTTTTGAATAAAAGCCTGAATGCTGCTCTGGCTGCTACTGTGCCTCCAGCATTGCCCATGCGCGTAGCAGTGGGTCTCTGCCTGCAGCACCCACCAGCACCCCAGGAGATGTTACTGCCACTGTCCTTCCCTGCAACACGCCCTCCATTCTTCTTTTTATGACACTGCTTGTAGACAAATTCCCCATTCTCACTCTTCACACAGATTCCCTGTCCCAGGCTGCCAACCCTGCCCTGCCCATGGGGATGGTGGGGCTGCCTGGACACTTGTCGGCTTCGCAACAGCAGAAGTGGAACAGAGAAACACGTGGAAACTCCAAGGTTCAACACCAACCCTGGTACAACTTTCCAGCTGAAGCTGACAGTGGCTCCCTCCAGTTACAGGATTTCAGGCTGACTTTGAAACACTTAACCCCATTTCACGTGGGCCTTTGCCAAGATGTTGTGGCAAGCTGGGTCTCTGTGACAGACACCTCCAACAGCCCTGCTGGCAAGGTCACTCACGTGAGACACCTTGTGAAGCAAGTCTGGGTTTGATCCACACAACTCTGCAGGCACAGGACTGGAGAATAAAACCCAGGTTCTCACTGCAGCATTTACCTGTGGGCTGGTGCATTTACTCACTGCATTGTGGTGTCCTGAGCATTGCAGCATCCTGAGCTCGAAGCACAACGTGGTCATTGCAAAGAACTTACAGGGCTTGTGCCAAAAGAAAAAAAGAAAAAAAAGCTGTACAGCGAAAAGGTTCTCAGAACTTCATTATTGGTCCTCTGCATCTTATTCAGTAATTTGAACGTGGTTTTTGCCCCACTTCCTCCTCGTTATTGCAAGTTAGAGAGGAAATATGTATCAGGTGTGCTACAGGTGATACCCCGAGCCCTCTGCAGGGCTTGAGGGGCACTCTTCCTGCAGTGAAGGTGTGCACACCATGCAGTGAGCCTAACCCACAAATAAAACTTGCTTCCCTACACAGCCTCTCGCTATCATTTTCAGCAGTATTTACCACACATTTTTCATAGGAAGACAAATGTGAATAATGTTGATTCTTGCATTCCCAATTAAAAAAACCAGTTGAGCACAGACTTCGTTTGGCATGGTTATGTTCAGAATGCAGAGGCTTGAGCTGATACTAAAAAGAAGTCTAGAGGCCTTTAAGGGCTGAGCAGCCATTACTTTTCTGACTTCCAGACGAATGTAACAGCTTTTGACTTCCTTGAAAAATTCAAAATCTCTAATTATTCCTCATCAGATGGTGGCTAGCAACATTATAACTTTGCATGATCATCTGAATTTAAGATTTCATAATTTGATTTTCTACCCAGAGGTATGCCATCAAATTAAATGTGTTAATAGACACACCAAATGCCTAATAGCAATCCCATCTGCTTTTGTAGATGGATAGATGACACTGACGAGCTAATGTTGTAAATACTCTGAGTAAATGATATATGAAATAGAAATCACATTTTTAGATTTTTTCTTTTTACTTAGAAATATTCTTTCCTTTAGGTCAAAAAAGAGGATGCTACAGTCCTGTCAGATCTTCTTGTGAAAAGTGAGACAAAAGTCTCATATTTCAGAATGCTACATGTAAAAAAACAATTAAAGAGTCCAGATCAAATGTTATTGATTTTTAGAGTTGGGTTTTCTTGGCTGGGTTTTTTCTCTGTGTAACTGTGTAGCCAGTGGGATTTGAAAGACCCTGGCTTGATAACATGGCATGTTCATTTTATTTATGGTAAGGATTTTTGAAAGGAAGGATCATACAATCAGCTTTATGACTTTCTCCACTGGTTCTCAAAACAACTACCACAGGCAATTCTGTCAAAATCAGGATTTTTTTAGTTTCTAAGGAAATAGAGAGCTCGTCCCTTCAGATTAAATGATTTGACTTGCGTTAGAAAACCTCAAAGTATTATATATCCAGAAGACTGTGTGAAAGGCATGCCAAATGATTATGCAGCCAGCCCATTCCCTTTCCAAGAGCAGCAGCAGGTGCAACACTCTGAAGACTGAGATCAAGGTGCTTATCTTTCGCAGATTAGGAAAGGAATTTTTTTTCAGACTACACAGAAAAACAAAAGAAAACATCAAATATTCTAAAATGTGAATTATTCTCCTTCCTCAACAGCTGTCCACAGTAGCTTTCCATCACAATTTTAAGCTCTGCATCTCACACAAAGGGAGAAGGACTAATCCAGGAATAGGATTCCAAATTCCTAATATCAGTGTTTAGTACTTCTTACACATCCCCCTCTTCATCCGTCTACTAATGTAATCTGATATTTATTGCACTGTCCTCATCCTTACCTCTTCTAACCTCCAGCTCGCTCCACTCCACACCTGCCCCGCTCCTACAGCCCCAGCTCTCACTGCATCATCTGTGAACACCAAGGGCTCAGAGGAAGGGATTGAATCATAGAGTGTTATTCCTTATTCACTAAACAACAGACAGAGCTTTCAGCCATCAAATGTACTACCTGTTCAGATAGCTAAAGTTTTTCATAGCCAAGTATTTGCAAGTTTTTTCTGCTGTCCTCATCTTAGGGTAGAAGGATAAATTGAGATTTACTGTTGCTATCATTCACAGGGAAAAATGGGTCAAAAATAAATAAAAAATAAATTAAAAAATTAAATAGTTTTGTTTCCTTACGGGGAAAATCAAAGACCAGAAAAAGTTCATGGCATCTTTTAAGTTTTTCTTGAAAGCACTAAACAAGTTGAAGTGCGTTGTGTTTGCTTTCTGAAGAGGGAAATATTCTTTCCCCTCAGTGTTTTACCATTGCCAGGAGAAGCCAAAATTGCCTACTAAGCAGCACTGAGATCACCTTTACAGAGCCCCACGCAGTGTAAACAGGCACATTTACAGAGCACTAACATGATAATACTCAGTTCCACGCTAGAAAATGGGGGAAATGTGCGGAGTCAGCTTGTGGCTGTTGGTGTGCTGCCAGCCTGGCCACAAGAACAGAGCCAGACGGTCATTTCACTCCAGGGCGCTGCAGCTTTGGGGGCCAGCGCTGCCACCGTGGGCTCAGCTCACTGATCTCTGCCCTGCACTGCTCTGAAGGTGCAGCGTGAACCTCCCACTCGAGAATCAAACCCACTCTAACATGGAAATGAAAGGCAGATGTTTCACTGCGTTCTTCTGAGACCCTCAGAGTCTGTTCTTTAAAGACAACGCTGAAGAGTATGCTGACTCCGTCAGCCTTCCTTCTGCAGAGAGATCGAAGTACTGTCACCACAGCCACATCCCCACATCCTGCAGACACACAGGAAGTTCTTCCTGGGCGACTCGGATCCATGACATGCCAGGGATATCTTTGTGTCCCTTCATGTGAAGGGAGATCACACACAGTAGCTTTTCTGCGACAGGGCTACACGATGGGCATGTGCACAAAGCAGACATTCGTTTGTGAATAAAACAAACATCAAAGTTGCTCAAAGGTGCATCAGAACCAACCTCCACACCATGGCTAATACGGACACCCGGCCAACTTCTTCACACGAGAAACAGCTGCAGAAGAGAAGTTAACAAGGCTACCGGATACAAACTCAATCTTCCACGTTGTCCTCCATCTGTATGTTGCTGTGTGATTTCATTTGATTTGAAATTTAGCCAGACAGACGCTCGCTGGGACAGCTGGCAGTGCAAGTAACTTTTTTTTTTCAAGGGATAACTTTTTCATCTCCTTGGAGAGACTGAATTCTGTCTGCTAGAAAATTCATATATATATATCTTGCATGAAATAGTACATTACCTGGTTATCTTTGGAGTGGTCTAATGTTCACCTTTTATCCCTTTGTACTCAAATTGCCTTCACAAAACTGGAGCCGCTCTTTCTTTGAAGGGACTCTGCCTATGTTTGTGATATAATACAAACAAAAGCAGCCTGGATTTTCCAAGACATGCCCTTTCTTCACCTTGCCTGATAAGCTGAGGTGATCCAGCGAGATGCTGACTTCCCAGGGGTAAATTGAATCTCTGGAAATTAGGATCACACAGTATTTTGGGGATTGTGTCTCCCTGACAAAGCCCACCTCCCAAAGAATATAAACCATCGAAAATGGAGAAGACAAGCTATTGGTAAAGGAAATTTTAAGTTTATATTTATGTAACACTGGGAGCTGCAGTATGTCAAGCCCGGGAATGCCACACTGCTGCTGGTGTTGCAGTGTGATAGGAGAGGGGACAGTAGGAACCAGTCCCATTTCAAAAGCCAAACAAACCGAGCAAACAAACAACACACAGTACAACAAACATCCTTCATTCTCACAATAAAAATACCTACTAGCACAGGCAAGCTCTCCATACGACACAGGAGGCACCAAGCAGTTTAGATAAAGGGCGGTTTTATCATTATCATTTCCCAAAGTAATAATTTCAGAGGCAGTGAAAAGAGTTTCACATAAAAGCAAACATGTCTTTATGTGTTTCTTGGGGTGAGGTAAAGCACACCAGTAGGAGTTCAGTCTCTTAATTTTCATCCATTTTTGGACTCCAGCATTTTAAACCACTGAAAGACGTAGATGAAATGGAGGGGACCCATAAAAGGCAGATAAAAACAAAACATCCACTCCTTAATCTGTGTGAAGAGAAATTCACAGGCGGATTCCTTCGAGCGTCTCTGCAACACAGTCGTGCAAGGCTGGCTCTTGATCTTGGACAAACTGGAGTTTTGGAGCTCCTGGGCTCTCTGCTCTGAAGATAGGTGGCAAAAACAATACAAAAAGAAAAGAAACTGTCTTCTGGTTTCTGTGTATCTGTCTCGTATGAACTGAGATACCTGTGAAATTGTTCAGCACGGTAAATCTTGCAACGCCTTCCTCAGCAGTGGTGCCACTGACTGCTCCCCTGTGTTACAGGCGCTCTGTTGCCCAGGGAGCTGGGCGAGCTACACTTTGTGTAATTATCTGGCCTAGAGCAAACACCCACAGAGGAGGAGTATGTTTTTCAAAGGACTCGGCTCTAAAAAACTTCCTTGCTCCTATTCTTCTTTCACATTTCAGTGGGTAAAGGTTCCAAAGCTTGTGTTTACTCCCAGCACTTCTTTTCTTAAATGCCTTTGAGTGCAAAAATCGCAGAGAATTCTGCTGTCCTTGATTATTAGTGCATGGATACAACTCCTCTAGCTCTGCTGAACATCTTGCAAACTTTGCCTTTCTTTTTCAATCTAAACTTAATTCCTCGTGGAATTAAAGGCAATTCATCTATCATTTCTAGAGTTTTGTGTCTTGTCATAGCTTGACCCCAGCTGGCAACCAAGCCCCACTCAGCCACTCACTCACCCTCCCCTGATGGGATGGGAAGAGAATCAAAAGGGTGAGAGTGAGAAAAACTCATGGATTGACATAAGAAAAAATTAATAATTGAAATAAAATAATAAAATGTGGGAGTCAAGGCACTAAACATACACAGATTATTTGTTAGAAGTTACATTGCTATTCATACCTTGCTTTCTCAAGCTATCCTTGGGATAGGACCGCAGAGATTGCTCCCCACCCACTCTACCCCACCCCATTCCACTGCCCTTTTTGGCTATTCTCAGGCTCTGCTAGTGCAAAAAATAGATTTATGTGAAGAGAGGTTTGCTGTAGTCCCAACAGTTAGCAGGAGGGAAGAAAGAAGGCAAAATCCAGGTTCACTATAGTGAAGGAAACAGCCACTGAAATGCTGGTTGGTAACAGTGCAACAGATCAGGGAACAGAAAAGGTTAGATCATAAACCAACAGAACTCCCTGAAAAATAAAAATTACATTCGTCTTCTTCTGACCTTAAGATGTGAGATGCTTGAGAATGCGAAACTCCAATTCCTTGGAGTAGATAAAACGTTCTGATGAACAGTATGTGCTCAGCCTCCTGCCAGATGGGATTACTTGTTTCTCCTCTCTTTAAACTGCGTGTGCAACCTCTTCAGCCTCACTGTTTTCAGAGGGATTTTGAAAACTATCTTATTATAAAGGAGCTGTGTCTGTTCCAGGCAGGTTCTTGATATTCACTGCTACTCAGACACCAGACCTTCACCTGGTGTAAAGTAACTACCTGAGAATTCACTGTTTTTTAAGCAATTGAGAATGTCACTTGATCAAGGAAATTATCCCTTCTAGGAAGCTCCCTGGCAAAGAAACTGCTAGAAACTAGAACTGTGGAAGAGTTTCTCTGCTTTTTGTCCCATTCTGTTACAAATTCTGTTACACCTTCATCTGGCAGTGTCACAGAACACAATTAAATCTTAAAATGGTATGCCAAAAGCAGGTCAGTGGCTCTGAAAGTTCAGACCAATGAACCACGACCAGATTGCAGGGCTACTCATGGTCTCTATCTCCTATGCTGAAATCTTGACCAGTGACAGTGGCTCAGTGTATTTTATTAATGATAGGTTCTGGGGATCAGCCACCACATTGTGGGCTCAGCAAGGGATTCCCTTCAGTGCTGGAAGGGGACACTGCTCTTCAAGAGGCAATTTAAAGCCTCTGTGTTCTGTAGCATGTTGAGCTATTTACATCATGCAGAATCTTAGCAGTCTAATGCTTTTACCCCCAAGGTCTCAACTGGGAAGTTCAATAGACATAGAGATATACAACTTCAGTGGGTCTGAAACAGTAACACAGGAGATTCCTGATGTGCCTGATATATTGCACCCCACTGGTGCTGCAGCTATCCAACTGGAAAGTCATAAAATAACATAAAATAAAGCGCTGGAGCAGAAATGATTCAGTCATTAACAACACAGACACCACAGACACTCAGCCATTAAATCTCTCCCACCAAAGAGACAGCAGAGCCATCACAGCAAGCTCTCTCCAGACGTGTGGAGACCCAACAACCCCATGGAATCTGTCTTGAGGCCT
This sequence comes from Sclerurus mexicanus, assembly GCA_013396755.1. NCBI lineage: Eukaryota > Metazoa > Chordata > Aves > Passeriformes > Furnariidae > Sclerurus > Sclerurus mexicanus. The sequence continues at coordinate 1,798,431 of VWZF01003891.1, read as the reverse complement.
TGATACACATACCAATGATATTTACATAAATCAGAGGAATTTGCCACAAGGTTTATCCAGGATGTGAGTTCACATTATTATTTTTCTACCAGCACCACTGGCTGGTTAGTTTTAGGAACTTCCACGTCCCAGCTGTAGATTTCAGGAAAGGCAGCTACAGTATTTTCAGAGTACAAAATAACTTCAGATTTCTCCTACAGCTTGATAAGAACTCCTCAGTGCTCTGGAACCAGGGCTGGAACATACCTGAGCTCATGTGAAGCACAGAGCTCTCCTCCAGTAGAATCACTTCATCCAGCATCCCTCAATCACTGCTTCTTGCAGATTCTGGATGTGGAAGCAGCAATGAGAGCATTCATTGCCATGAAGAAGTGTCAGTTTGAGATGAAAATCAGGGCCCTTAAGAAAAAAACCCAATTTATCACCACCTTGCAGTTACTTTGCTATTTTGTTCTAATGCAAAGGTTTGCAAAATACTAAATAAATCAAAATGAGAAATCATTGCTGTGAAGATGATGCAAGGACAATGACGAATTGAGCCCAAGCCTGAGGGGGAGAGACTTACAGAAAGGTATGAAGCATTGAGGCAATGAGGAAAACTGGAGGAGAGTCCACGTAGGAGTCACAGGAGCAAAGGAGGTTTTATAGCAGCAGAGACAGACCTCTGAGCCTCTCACAGTCTTTCATTTCATACACCTTTGTTTATTATAGCGTCTTTCTTTCCTAAGGCTGGAGCTTAAGACTTTGATTTATATTTCAGAGCTAATTTTTTTCCAACCTTGAAATGTAGAGGAAAAAAACTCGAAAAGGTTTTTCAAAATGACTGTGGGGAAGCTGTAACACAGCCTTTGCTTACCTCCTCCAAGGCTGGAGATATTTCAGCTCAAAAGGCAGCACAAACATGAGATGTTCCAGACTGAATTTGCCCTGCCATTCTAGTTGGTGTTAGATGATGTTTTTGCTTGGCAGTCAAAAAAAGGAATGGTACAGTAGCAAAAAGCCTAAACAGAGTTAGCACAGGAACTCAAAGCCATGTGTGTAGGCATCAAAGAAATTACAAGGAAAGTTATAATATTAACAGCAATCTGCTTTTTTTTTTCTCACCCCAAGCTAATCACAAGCTGTCTGCTGGAGGACGGGAGTATTAAAAGAAAGGGTCTGAACTGAGAGATGCAAGTGGGTGAGAGACTTTCCAACATCTTCCTTTCAAGTGTTGAATCAGACCTGTAGGCAAGAAGACACACGGAAGCCTGCAACATCCATCCTCACACCAAACCCACTCTGCAGTGCCCACAGCAGCAGAATCTTCACTGCTTTAAAAACCTGGACTCGTGAAATGTGTACCAGGAGGCACTGCCCAGCTGGCATCTTGTGCCATCATTCTGGCTGGTTCTCACCATAGTTTCACAATCATCCCACCAAATTTCAGGATCTAAAGAGCGTAATCACTGAAGGGAGTTAATCAATGAGCAGAGACAGGCATCTCTAGGGGGCAATTCAGCCCACCCTAAAGCCCATCACCTCCTTATCTGTAAGGGAGCTCCAAGTTCCAGCACCTCAGTGAAGTGTCTAAGCGAGACAAATCTCACCTAACAGTCTTTCAAAGAGCCTCAAGGGTTGCTGGAAATGATCATAGATTTCAATGAGTTTGGGCCAGGATTTAACTTCATCCTATTTTGGTAATAAAAAAGTCAAATGCAGCCTTAAGCATTTAAGAAAAAAAGAAGTCACAACGAAGGAATTTTTGCTGAGATTGCTATCTCTTCGAGTTTATCAGAGTGAAAGCTTGTGATATCCCCTGTTAGATCCTACGCTGCTGTTTTCAGAATTCTCCCTTCTCCCTCTTAAATACCAATCCAAGATCTGAAGATCAACGTTAAAAACAGTAGTCTGCCAAAAAAGAAATTAAATGGTAGTTTTAATTTCTGGCAAGAGAACCTGTACTTTTCTTTTTCCAAGTTTAATGTCAACGAAAGAAATGAAATCACATTCTCTTTCGCAAACAATCAAACATGATTTCTTTTCCTTTTACGCCTTTTGTCAGCAGCGCCAACTTTTTTGAGTTACTGTTAAACGCAGTCATTGTAAACAGAGCTAAAACCTGTCTACTCCTATTATCTCACTGCACCATAAATTGCCTTGATAGTGAAATAGCAGCAACAAGACTGCAGTGTTCTTGCTAACAATCCCTGCTATCACTGAAGTGGGCAGGTCACGTACACAAAGCCAAGAGCAGGCTTTGGTCACAGCAAAGTGTTAAGGAATATATCAGTGAAATGAAAGCTGTCATCTCCCCAGTGTCAGACAGATATAGCTGCGGTTAATTATCTGTATTACTGCAGCGACTGAAAACCTGAGACCTGAACCCAAATTCCATCCTTCAAAGTGACAAATAAGTAGAGAACATAAAAATAGCTTGGTGAGACAAGTACTAAAGCCTGTTGTGGAACAGACAGGGGCCATAAGCCAGACAGACCAAAGATGATGTCTGTGCAGGTCCACGGCATAGGGAACACTCAGCACGCTGTCTGCCCACCCGCTGCTGAGTGCCACAGGAAAACTTGCGTGGATGAACAAGGCTGGGAGGTGGGTTTGCTTACAGAGAGCTCCTGCTGAGCACACCCAAACCTCCCAGGTACATCTCTCAGCATTCAGCAGCTGCACTATTAAGGGTTTTAGCAGGGCCCAGGTGAGAGCTGGCAACAAGAGTAATAAAAAGAAAAGTGGGGAGGAGGAAAAGAGAGCTGTAGCCATGAGCAGTGCTACAAATGAGAACAGCTCACTTATTCCTGATGTGACTGGGAAGAGGGATGCAGTGAGACAATACAAAGAGTTGGTGACATGGTTGAGGGCACAGACTGGAGGAAGTCACCTTTCCAGAGGCTTCCCGACAGCTACAAGGCTGTCACCAGTATGAGAAAAAGAGTTGTTGCAGTAACTAAATGGCACACAACCAAAGCAGTGTTTCAGGCCTTGTTTGTATGTATAAATGTAGGGGGGAAGTGTTTTGCAGTGGGAATCGGCAAGATTTAGACACTGGCCAAATGAAAGCATCTATGTAAAAAAAGTCTTAGTCATGGACAAGGCCTTAACCCAACAGGCAGGATTTTGTCCATACTGGTCTAGGAAAGTAGCAGCAGGGTGGGAGTACAGAATAATCTGTCGGCAGCTACATGGAGCTAGACCTGACAGCTCAAGAGCTCTGAAAATGTGTCAGAGAAACTTAGATGTTCTCTTGAACACGGGGCAGACAGCGGGGAAGCTTCAGTGGAGCAATGGAGCTGGATTTCTGCTTGCAAATGGTGTTACCTAGACACAAGGTCTGAGTCACAGAGAGGAGTAGGTGGGAAACAGTCCTGGAAAAATCCCTCACAGCAGTGGAAGGAGGGCAAGAGGGGTCTGGCTAACAGGGCACCCCAAACATGAAGGGAGGACAGGGAGGGAGGTCTGTGGCTTTCCATGACCTGGATGTATTCAGTCATAGGAATGCAGCTTGGATAACATACTCTTTGGGGCCTATTTTAGATGTAGATAGCTTTAATAGCACACATACATTCTTTATGAATATAGGTATTTCATTGCTTTTTGCAAGTGCAAACATCTTTCCTGAGCACACTCCAGACCGTCACACTCGCTTTTGCAGCTTTTAATAACCAGGCAGGATCTGGAGAACAGAGTAGTCATAACCAGTCTTTTTCTCCCCAAAACCCTCATGTTACAAAGAAAAAAATCTGCTAGAAGCTGAACTTCTATGCATCATTCATTTCCATTTATCTGCAGGTCAGCAATTGCTTCTTGCCCTGCACAGCAATGAAAAGCAGACCAATAATGCCACCCACAGGTGATCGAGGTTATTGCTGCCACTGATTTCGAGATGGGTTTCCTGATGGTGCGTTAACTGGAATGCTGATTCTAACTCGCCAGTGACACAGTGCAGGTGACTGCAGAGGCACCTGAGAACTACTCTGCCTGCCTCTTTTCGGTGCTGCTTGGTTAGACAGCTTACTGTGCACATGGCTTGTTCTCATTACAAATAATAGGGGTGGGGGAGGAAAACTGAACAGGTTACAGAATAGAAATTAAAAATTAAAACCTCCCTCCCATCTCGGCTCTCAGTGATATGCAGATCTGTGACAGCATTTCAAACAATCAACACCATTCACTTTTTCAATCAAAAGCATACAGCGAGCACACTTTCATGGGGTGTAGCATATTTTGCCTCATTTTATTTTGCCGTTCCTATCTCAGAGATCCTTCAACTGAGATGAGAAGGACTGATGATTTAAGAGTTTCTCTTTACAGAAAAAAACAAAAGACATCTGAAATAACAGCTCAGTCTCAGGTATGACTGAAGCAGGGAGAGTTTTGCTCACAAATACTGTTACTCCGTCTCTATCTTATCTCCCTTATCCATGTTTATTAAGAATCTCGGAATGGAAACAACATTTTCAACTGTTAAAAACTCTTTGGAAGAGTAATAAATGGTAGTGATTTTGTACAACTACAGCAGAGCAGTGCCTTAATTTTGGTCTCCACCCATTGCTGAGCCTCTGATATAACAGTGTTCAGAGTAATCGCACAGCACTTGTGACACGGAAGCACACGAGTAGTCCAGCTCAACCAACTCAAGCTGTCCCCCAAAACGAACATTTCTTTTTATGAAATCATTAAAAGAAAAGCCTTATTCAGTTTAAGGATTCACTGACAACACAAGACCATTTGAACAGTTTTCCATCAGAAGTGCTCCATTTGTTGTCATACTTTTGCCATGTAGGATTTCACCACGCAGATGATAACACATCTCATGATAAATAAGACCAAAACACCCTTCAGGCAAATTTATGGAAATCATCACTCACAGGCAAGTGTGATAAAAAAGCACCAAGCTAACTTCAGAAACAGTGAGGGATCTGATCCTCAGTAAAGCTCCTTCCCAGGCGACAGCTCTGTCTGGGTGGGTGATCCTGAGGACACGTTGTCTGACAGAAGAATTGGATTGTGCTGATGTGAACGACTGCCTGTGTCATGGCTTTGCTCGACTGCTCTGTCATTGAGCATTGAGGAAGAATCAGCTCACACAGGCTGTTACATTTGTGCCTCCATCCATCATAACCAGCACTGCCTGCTGACTCCCTAAAGGAAATGCCTTTCACCAGGAAAACACCAGAGAGAGCAAATGTTGATTCATTGGGTGGTTTGGGTGGTGACGGGCTGTGAGCTTGTGCCTGGAGAAACTGAGAAGGTTGGTGCACCTGTGGACACATCCAGACCTCCTGAATCTGGACATCAGCTCTCCAGGGAAGGATGTTCTCCCTGATGGTCTCCCCATGGGAAAGAAGAGCACAGGGTCCCTCTTCCTCCACAGGAAGCCCTTCTGCATTTGGCCCTTGATGAAGGTGAGGAGGTGCTACACAAGGCACTACTATTAAATATCCCAGGCCTCACTGAAAGATGTTTTACACAGCGCTCTCACCTCCTCGCAGATATTCCATCCTCTAGACACTGTCTGTACCCAAACACCAAGCCAACATAAAACCCACAACCACAGGAGTTCATGACTCTGCCATGGGAGAAGAGAGGGGCAACCCAAGACAGAAATCTGAAAGAATTAAATAGGGTGACCACGGGTTAAATTTCTAAAGATCTTTGGAAGATCCAGCTCAGCTTTGCCTAGACCTAGCTAAATCCACTTCAGCTAAGCTGCAGTTTTCTGTGTTTTCTTTGCTTGCTTTGAAACACCTCTTCCCTCCACACCCCTCCTGCCACACACTCCCCACACCATTCTCGGGCTGGTTCTTCAGATGTGAGCTGAGCTGGGCAACAGATTAAAAACAGGGAGTTAAAAGTGACCACTACTTTTGACCACTTATTTTTCAGCCAGATGAACTCCAAGCACGGCTCATGACCAGAAACTGCCACAGAGTACAGAGCAAGAGCATGGGAAGGAACACTCCCAACCTGCCACAGCCTTCAAAGCAGAACCTTGCCAAAATCACACTCCACCAGAGACCCAGCAGGACATCACAATCATGAAATGCAAAGATTTACAGTGAGGCATTTAAAAGGCACAGCAGGATCCTATCCCAGGCCCACATCAGCCACACAGGGAACCAGAGTCTTTGTACCAGCAAGGAAAACTGGTGAAATTATGCTGTTGATACACTTTGCTGCATTGAAAGAGAATTACAAATGTTATTTGCTCTACTGGAATATCAAAAAGGAAACCCAGCCACAGCTTCAATGAGAAACAGATAAAGACCTTGGCAGTCATCCAGCGAGGGTGCAGCTTGGGTTCATCCACGGAGAGGGAATGGTGGAAAACTTCAAGCATAAATCCTTTTTTCAATTAGTCATAAACCGGAACAGTGGTATTGGGGGGGGTGGAAAATATCAAAAAAAGTTTTCTTCTGCAAACACAGCTCACCATGGCTGGCATAACTCATAATGCACAAATATCATCCACTCTCCTTCCTTAAATACACTTACAGAACCTCCAACAATAACATCTTACCTATTACTTCTTGGTAAGAACTCTTTCTGAGTCCACTACAGCAGCCGACTACCTTGACTTTGTTCTTATGTCAGGACCATCAGTGATGGCTTTGGAGCAGGAAGATGAACCAGATGGCCTCTCCACTGCTCTGTCTGTGAATAGTGTTGGTTTATGTAAGGTCTGGGTTTGTTAGTGCTAAGCCAACTTAAAAAAAAACCAGTACAGAAAGCCCACAGCTTTGGAGCATTTCATGGTCTTTATGGCATTTGCACACAGAGAGGTTGGTTTCAGCGTTTCTTTCCATTTGGGAATATTTACACTCTAGATTTGCAGATGCTCAGTGCCACCTTTGACACTTCTGTCTAGTCTAGCTATTCACAGAATAGTCTCAAGTCTTATTAAATTTGCTTTCCCTTTTATGAGTTTGAACCTGTCATTTTTATATCTGTCCACTCTTGTATAAAACCACAATTAAAGACTTCTGATATGCTTAGATAAAGCAGTGGTTATTTTTATCATGACCCCTCCTTTCCCAAACAAGCATGGCTAATCTTTTCAAAGCAAGCATGCCTAATCTTTCCAGGCTCTCTTCAAGGGAGTGCATTATCATGACCCAATTATTCCCAAAAAAGATAACTGGAAAATTTCTATCAGGATGATTTGCTCACAGAAAATGCAGTTACTGCAAATACAGAAAAAGCCTCCGTATCACTAGAATGGTTCTCTGCAGAGAAAATTCAGATGAAATATTTTCTCCTCCGTCAGCTTGATGAGATCTTGTTTGCTGTCCCATTCTGTTGCTAATTGGATAAGCACAGAGCCGCATTAACCCGAGGTGTGTGGGGGTGATGCCTGGGACTTGTCCATTGCAGCAGGGCAGACTAGTGGTTTAGTTTTCATTTTCGGACTTTTTGCTTTGAAGTCCCCACATAAACAAAAGGAAATTTCATTCAGTTTCTTGAAGCCTTCTGGAGAGAAAAAGACTGAGCAATCCATGCCCTTCACCTCTGCGCTTCTCCACCATGCTGAATGCTCTAACCAGCGGACGGGATCCAATCTCATCGGTCTGTCCAAGGAAAACAGGGCGTTACCCATGGACAGGCTCTCTGCTTGGACAGGACGTCAGACCAGATGATCCTTGTGGGTCCCTTCCAATTCAGAATATTCTGTGATTCTGTGAAAGCTTTCAGCACAGCTTTGACCAACTGTAGCTGCCTGGAGATGTTTAAAAGATTTTCAAATTGCAGTGAGTAAATTTGGGATTATTTCTCAGTTTCTCTGTGTTCTGACTTTAAACTAGGCATGTTGCAAAAAAAAAAAAAATCCAATAAAAGCCACAAACAAATAGACACTTCAGAAATCATATCAACCCTATAAAATTGCTGTGACAGTAACGAAACTGCCTTCTGGAGAGACTAGAAAGTTTGACACAAACCTTTCCAACCTCAAAACAACATCAGGGTATGGTAAAGATAAATTTTCTCATTTTCAAGGCAGCAGCAGACTTCTGAAAGAGACCCAGCTCCACGACTCAGCCCCAGGCACTGCAATGGTCACTCTCTGTCCATGAAAAAGGAATGTACATTTTATCCTGAGCATTGAATGACCATTCACTTTGCTGAAAAGTTATTTCTTTTTATAACTGTGCAACAACTTAAAGGGAGGATGAAAAAGGAGAAGGAACTCAATGCTGTCACTTTGGAAAGCTTTTATTGTAATTAACCTTACAACGCTTTCTGTTGTACAATACAAAGAACGTTTAATCTCTCCTGGCTGGCACATTCCCTCCAGGGTTTTATTGCTGACAATGGGAGCTTTCACTTTGACCATGGCAAAAATAGTGTCAAACCCCATTGCGAGGCACTGCTTTTACTCTGGATACATTTGGGAAATTCTAAAGACTCAATGACTTCATGAGATGAGGGTTAAAATAGGATTACTGCTGGAGAGGGTTCATATATTTCATACTTTTCACTTCCCATGAACGCCACCATCTCTGAAATGCCTTTCACTTTGCTGTTGCAAATACTTGCATGGTCTGTCATTTGAACGATTTTTTTTTTTTTAAAAACTAATTGTGAGATAAGATTTCCATAACACTTGCTCTTCATAAATTTCCCCAGACTCTCCGGATGTGCAGTCGCAGGGTGCTCCTGGAAAGAAGGGAGGAGGCAACAGATCATCTGAAGACAACCAGGGGAATAAATGATCCCCAAAACCATCCAGGATGAGTTGGGGCACTATACTGCTTTCTCTGAAATTAATAGTGGGGCTTGCTCTTCATTCAACACAAAGACTTCTGCACTGACCATCATTTCCGTGCTGCTGGAGAGAACTGCTCGGCAGTTTTCTGGAGAAGGAAAACTCCACAGATGAGACAAAGCACATAGGTGGGCAGGCAGTTGTGATAAAACCACAGGGAACCAGCACAGGGAAAATGAGAACCACCTCATGCAGGACTTAGAAACGAAAGAGACAGGTTATTTTTACAGGCTGGAAATGAATATATAACTCCGGGGATGAGGAAAAATGCAGCAAGTAACACCATTTGCAGCTCAGTGTATTACATTGCTATTAAAAATAAATAAATTAAAAATTAAAAAGAAAGGCAATGAAAGCAGATGGGAATAGCACAACCAAAGAACCTCAGAATTTTATTTAACCACAGGAGAAGCATTTTGAGAAGCAGAGAAGACAGGGCTGTGGTATCAGTACTTACGTATTCTGCCTTCTGCATACCCCATGGTAATGGAGATGTGACCCTGTAATCTGCTGGTCACTTTATACTGCCATTAAGATGCAGGGTGAGAGCTGGTCTGTGCTCTCACTTGGACACTCAGGCAATTTTCCTTTCTTAGCAGTTTCGGCCAATCCACACTAACAGTCAATCGGACTGGTGGCTTTTTCGTTCCTCAGGCTGGAAAAATTGGACTGATTCCTCTGAGAAGGAAGAGAGCAGGTATTCATTATCATAAGGTGGATTTGTAAAGTTCTGGTTGGTTCAGCCCTTTTCCTTCACTTTTCAGCTCACACGAAGCCCTTGAATCTGTTGCAGCTTATCCCATTGCCTGGAATAGCACGATTCAATAATATGAAGCATTGTCAAGATGATTCTTAATATTGAAAATAAGCAGCAAAAAGTGATGATCACTTGAGAAAGCATTTCTTCACTTGAGTGAAGTGCACAACAAAGTTTTGCAATGAACCACAGCTCTCTGTCACTGGGAATAGTTCTAATATTGTTGCTCTTGTACTTTTCCACTACAGTGAAATCACCAGTATTAACCTTGAAACATCTAAACAGCTCAGGTCAGGGGAGCAGACTTTCTGCAGTAGGAAAGTATTATAACTACACCCATTTTAATACACCCAGCATGTCTATCTGATCCCATAGTCAGGTTTATAAGAATATCTTTCCTGCAATGTATAAGTAGCTACTGCTGCATACTGGACAGCCAGTGCTGGAGAGTGCCAGTCGGTGCTGGTCTAGGGCTGTCAAAGAGAAATTTGGAGAATCATTTGTCCTTTCCCATCCCCTTGTCAGGAAACTTTTCTTAGGTTTTTCAGCACATGGACCAAGTTCAAAGGAGCACATACCGCTCTGAGAAGACCCAAGCCTTTCTGCACAGACTAGATCTCAGTGAAAAACAACCTTACAGGTTGTTGTACCCTATCCTAGTCATGTTCAAGAGTTAGCAATTGAAAATGACTATCCCAAAAATAAGACAAGATGCCATTTCAGCCTCACATGCACTTGCTCTTCAGAATCCTACATCAATTATTCCACTTGCATATAATGGCTTCATAGTCTGTTATCTTCCTCTCAGTGGATTTCTCAGCTCCTTTGCATTTAAATTCACCTTGTCTTCCTAAAAGCACAGTCATACTGTAAGCAATAAATGAGTCAGGTGAAAATAAACACACTGTTGTTTTCTTGGTTTTCTCTATAGTCCTGAGCAAAGGATGTTTCTATATTCCTTTGAGAAAGCCATCCCACAACCAATAACTATTTGAAAACAAATGGGTAGGACCGTACCAGCCACCTACTTCTCAGCCTCAAAAACAGTAGAAAAATCCCACCTATCCATAAATATTTGTTAGGATGATAGTTCTGAAAATAAAATAGGCTGGAACAATCCCTATCAGGCCAGGCTGCAGTATTCAGCTTATATCAATTACTGTCTATTTGACATGCTTCATGCTCTCTTCATTAACAGGATGAGAGGCTTTATGGGATATTAACCTAGTTCCAGTGAGCAAAATATATTTATGAGACCAAAGGCCAAGTCTTTTGTCCTTGCAGAAGGAGCCTTGAGACTGCAGTGACTGGCACTGGTCTAGGATGGATAAATCACAAGAGCAAAACTTCTGCCCTGTAGAACAGTGATCCATCCATGAATCACTGAAGAAAAAGGATCCTCACTGCAGGAACGCTGAGAGAGCAGAGATCATCTTGGAGATGATGCTGCTACAGGAGGAAAGTAGGAGAATAGTCATTGGCTTCAGTTAAATATTGAAGACACTGTAATTACAGTTACTGCCATGTTAAACGGTCCCTAATGGTTTCCTCATCTGAATCAAGGTTTGATTGAAAACTTGTGACCTGAAATTGTGGTCATTACATTATTGCCAGAACTTACTGGTTTTCTCCCTCTTCAGACAGTAGGCAGATGGCAATTGCTCCCTAAAACATTCCTCAGCTGAACAGCAGTGACAAACATTCTTCTCACCTCAGAAAATCCCAAAGCACATTACAAACCTCCTGGACACAGAGGACAGATGTGTTTTCCTTGGATCTGGCAGGAGCCATGCAATATCCCCTCTCATCAGGGAAAAGGTGTGCTTGGCTAATGGAAAATAATTGTCCCTGGCTTTCAACCCCAGCTGTCCCCCACTGTTAATCTCATTACACCCGCACTCAAATTATCTGTAGGGATCCTCTTCCCCTACTCCATCAACTAGTTGGACAGAAAATCTGCCATCCCAACACACCCAGAGCAGACTGTAAGAAAGAATGGAGGAGAATGTGCAGTAAGGCATTGCTAACAAGAGGCAAACACTATTTAATACTCTCCAAATCAGCCCATTCCTCCAGTGGGGCCAGCTGAGTTAGCACCCCTTGTGTTCTCTCTTGGAGCTTGGCTTTGCTGGGTGCAAACAGCACAACCCCATCTGGCTGTGATTTCTGGCTACGTGGGACAGGACCGCACGTCAGGCTCTTGCTGCCAAGCTCTATTTCAGTTCACACCATAGAAGGGAAAGAAAATCATATTGATCCAATATTATCACATAGTGGCATCAACATATCACATTGTACAGTCCTAATCTATGTGCTGTATAAGAATGTGGTATTCAAGAGCCCACCGTACTGGCTTTACTGGCAGGCATTGTGAGACAGAACCTGACCAGAACTCGCAGTAAGGACTTAAGAAGGGTCCGTACTTATGGCAGATAAAATCAAATTAGCAGTACAGAAATGACCTGTTTTAATCTCAGACCACAGGCTGAAGTTAGAGCTCTAAAGAAGTGTTTTCCTAGTTGAATGATGAGTTCTTACAGGGCAGCAGTTACTGCAAAAAGAAAGCTTTTTATCAAAATTAGTGAGTGCCATAGTTTGACTTACGGCTGTAAGAGAAAGTCTTTGGGTTTTGTCACCTCCTTAGTCAATGCTAATTCAGTCAAGGTATGAATGAGTTAGTATTGGTCCCAAAAATTCTGTGATGTGCCAAGAACCACCTTCTCCCCAGCCCACAGAGCCTTTGGAGTTCTTTTTAGGCAGCCTCACAGAGAGCAGATGAAAAATCTGCCTTCAGATTATGGAAGACGGATTAGTAACTTGCAGTATATTTACTTCAAGAAGGGAAGTCATAGCTACAACAACACAGCTGAGGAAAGGAGAGATGCACAGGGGAGACACACTAAATGTTTCTGCTGATCTGCTCCAGGGTGACACTGAAAGGCCGCGTCCATGCCCAGCACAGCAAAGGAACAGCCTTTCAGGAGATAGGAACAGCCTGTGGAGTTCAGCAGCAGCAGATCTGGGAGACGCAAGGTCATTCTGTACATGGGTGGTGTGAATTGAGCAGCGACCTCAGGTAGGGCGAGTATTAACTCACTGCAGCACTTGTTCATTAAGGCGGTATTTACTAACAAACATTTCTTTCAGTTTTCTAGTCTGCCATTATTTCATGCAGACACCACTGTCTCACTGGAAGTTTCTAGCTGAAAAGTCTCCTTTAGCATCCCTCAGAACCGGGATATGCTAAACTGGCATGGTAAAAAAATAACAATCATTTGGGAGCAATTTATTTCCAACAGTTACACACTTGCAAACACTCATTTCCATACCACCTACGGATATATGTATATCTTTTTGTTCTGATATTGAGAGATAAACAATTTGCATTTTTTCAATACAGTCAGTCCTTGGCTTGAATTTTTAGTCGGTCAAATAATGCTAAAGAAGGAAATATTGAAGTTTCTGTCTGCACCATGGGACTGTGCAGGCAGGCAAACTCCATTACAGCCACAGTCTTATCAAAGGAAAACTAAATCTCCTCATTAAATCTTGGCTGTTGTTATTTTCAAGAAAAAAGACTCTCTGCTGCAGGTGAAATTATAGAGAAATGTGGAAACAAGTGGTGAAGGAGTGTGGAGGTGACAGCCACCACTCGAATCCCTGCATGGGGACACCCACACTGTTCACCTGCTGGCTCCAGGATTGCCTCTGGATTAACGTATTTAGCCATCAACCACAATATTGGGCACCTGCACACAATCTGCGCCAGTGGAAGTGGCACTGAACCTATATTTGGGTATTCCTGTTTAATTCTTCTTTGCATCCCTGGGCAAAATATTGAAGCCCAGAGACAGCAGAATATCACACCACCGAAGTAACACACGGAAGTCCTACAAGATTTGATGTGCAGTGCTAAAGCAGAGCCCTCATTGCTCTCTCCACTAATCCTTTACTAGTCTGTCATCTTTTAAAAAGGATATAAAATTGGCCCTGCTTTCCTACTGTCTTACGTTTTAGGGAGGAAGGGGAAAAGCAGAAAAGAGGGAGGGAAAATGAGATACAAGGCAAAGGTCTGTGACATGAGGATAATTCTGCTTACCTTAAAACAATTTTTTCTTAGAATATTGTCTTGTGGCGGAGGTAGTTTGAAAGAAGTTTAAGATGTTTCCAGAAATTACGGTTAAAAGTATGTAGAAGTAATCTAAATGGTTAGCAAAACGTTGGCTGGAAGATAAACATGTTCATGTTATATTAAACTAGATAATAAAATTTCTTTTTTTGGCACTTCAAGTGCAACAAACTGCTTAGTGCTTTTACTGGCACTCTTCAAAAACGTTCACAAGACTTTTTTGCTGCTGTCTTTCAAATGGAAGACAGGCAGTGCAAACAAAACTGCAGACTGGTTTCTTTGTTCTGCTGGGATATCCAGCCATGCTCCAACACACTAGAGAGACTTTTGTTTCTATAACCTGCATAAAATTGTCCAAGAAATTTTAAATTAACTCATGCCAAGATCCAAACCTCTGTGTATTCAGTGGACGAGGAGCATATTCCTCGCCACCTACTCCTCCTGCCCTAAGGCACACTAATCCAAATATCAGTGATAGGTGAGAGTACGATTTAGGAGTTGATACTTTGCTAAAAGAGGCAAACCTGGAATCAGTCAGGACTTACAGAAAGTTCACTGCAAAGTCAGCTTTTGATTTATTCTGAACTATTTTAAATAGCAACCCTTCCCCAAAAAAAAAGAAAAGCTGAAGTCCCCAACTTACCTACACAGGTTCAACTGCCAGAATATTGTGTTACTATAAATATATTACAGCAGGCAAAATCACCACTATGCCTTTAGTTCTTCAAATAACTACTAGGAAAACATTCATGGTTTTGCAAAATACGTTGGAATGGGGTTTTTTTTGTTGTTTGTTTGCTCTTTTCTGAAAGCAGGCTGGATTGACTACAAAATAGGAAGATAAGTACAACATCTCTAAAGAACTAGTGTTCCAAGGAGCAAACACATGCACCTAAGAAATCTTTGCTGATTGTTGCTAATATCTATGATAATTAAGCTAAAAATACCCACAAAGCAATAGAATTTGCAGAGATGACTCTATTGTCTTAAGCAAATAATGAAGCCAGGAACAGCTAAATTGATCCCATGACTCTCATTTCAATAATAAAGCAGCAACAACTGTTAATCTATAGCACTCAGTTTAAATTACCAACCCAGCGCTGAATGGGCAATTTCATTAGGGAGAACACAGCTAAGAGAGAAATGCTGGCAGGGAGAAAGAGTCAACCCCACTGAAATCCAACCTTCCTGAGAATTTCTTGCCGCTCTGTACCCAGACTCCTCATCAGGGAGCAGTTCTCACAAATACCAGGTACATCTCTAGGAAGCTTTTGGTGCTCAAGCAATTCCTTTTGATTTCTCCCTCAGGATACAACGGGCTGAACCGGCTCCCCAGGGCACCCGCTCCAGGCTGGACACTGGGATTACTGGGAAGGGGCAGCTGAGGGGGAAGAGCGAGTTCACCCCCACACCTGCCTATGGTCAGAGCCCAAGGAGCCACCCGTCGCTGCTGGCAGAGAGGCTCCAGGACACAGGACACACGTGTGTCTCTAAGGGTACGAGGAGCTGAAGGAGCAGATGGGAAACTGGTGGCTTTTTTTCCTCTTTTTATTCTTGTCCCCAAAATCAACACATGGGCTGCAAGCCAACCAAACTCACCCACGGATACTAGCACTGCCTAGAAGAGACAGTTCTCGTTTTAAATTAGAGCCTTGCAAACTCTCACACAAATCCTCAGATATCACAGGGGCCGTGGAGCTGGAGCCAATGAACATCCACAGCGTGATGCTGTAGGTGAGGGGAGGGAAGGCTTTCACCATCTCTCCTGGCAGCTGTACAGAGCTTATGGGAGTAAGAACTTTCTGTTCTCACCGAAGGTAGCAGGCAGGACTATAAATACCCACATGGAACATATTTACTGAAGGATTGAGTGCCATACTAACAACCTTTTTTTTTTTTTTTTTAATGGTAGGACCAAATTTCACAGGTATTAACTTCCTGAAATAAAACCAGAGAATCAGAGGATAACTGAGGTGAGAAGGGACCTCTGAAAGCCTCTAGTCCAGCTTCCTGCTCAAAGCAGGGACAAGTTCTATGCTAAGAGAGGTTGCTGAGAGCTGAGGGCAGTTTGGTTCTGACAAATCTCAAGGATGGAGAGCCCATAGCCTCTCCAAGGACCTGTTCCCTCATTCTGATGGGGCTTTTTTCACATACACATGGATGAAATGTCCCTTGCTGTAATGAATCACCACTGCCTTGTTGTTTTGCTGCTGCAGAGTCTGAATCCATCATCTATACAATCCCCTTCTGTCACTGCAAGACAGCAATTAGATGCCCCTTAGCTTATCTTCTCCAGGCTGAACGAACTCAGCACTCACAGCCTCACCTGAACTGTCTCCTGAGCAACCCATTAACTCTCTGCTGGACTGGCTCCCACTTGGTGACCTCTCTGTGGTCCTGGGGTACACCAAAAACACAGTTCTCCAGCTGCGCGGTGCAAACTCACAAGCTCTGAGTTGAAAGAAGTGACTCACCTGTGGCCACATTGCCTGGCAGGGAATCAGACACCGTCACCCACAGTGCTCCCCGGGTCCTTCCTGCAGAGCTGCCCCAGCTGTCAGTCCCCAGCCCAAACTGCTGCTGTATCCTGGGGGCAGCACTGCCTGGGTTGGTCCTCACTGAACGTCATGAGCTTCTCATTAAGGTGCTCCTCATTAACCTCGTTAACCTTGCGAGGTCTTTGCCTATCACTCAAAACAGATTCTAGAAGTTTTGGTAACGTCTTCCAGGTGCCTTCATGAAAAAAAAATAGACAAAGGAGTAAATGTCTCATAAGATTTCTGTGTATGTAGCCAAGCTCCCAGGTGCCATGTTAGTTTACACCAACATTACATTCTTTACAGCACTAATAAAGACAAGGAATGTCCATATCAAACTGACATCAGCAAGAAATTTTAGCAACTGCAATGACCTTGAAAATACTCCTGTGCAGCAGCAGGAATCAGGATATCTATTCCTTAGTGAAGAAATAGAGTTATTTTAACATGACTTAACTGAAAAAGAAGGAAGATTTAGTTGCTGCTCAAGCAGAGGGGGCCCTGAAATCTATAACCAGTATCCCTGTTTAAAATTCTGATAGCAAAATTTATGAAACACATCGAAGCCTCATTTTTCCTCTAGTAAGAATATTTCTTTCAGCTATTCATTTTGCGTTTCATGAGACACTTCTGCAGATGCAATGAGATATATCACTCTATTCTGCTTATATAGCATCCTGAGATCTAGATGCTTCAAAACCTGCGTGCATTGTGATGACTGTATAGAATATCTCAGTGAAAGTCGACATCTGCATCCTCGATAACTCATTTGTATCCGGGCGGAAATATTGACTGCAGCATTTGCAAAGGCTGATGTAAGCCATGGAGTGGATGCTCACAAACGTCAACCTCCTGTACGCAGATTCTTCATAGAATTCATCCAATACATGGGATCTCCTTTATCAGTTGTGTAAAACATCTTCTCTCCCTAATGAAATTTCCATTTTCCCCCTCCCTTGCTGCAATTACATATGCATTGTGCAAGCACACCAAGGCTGTGCTGCTTTAATTTTGTTATAATACCCAGGGAATAATCAGTTCTGTATCTTCTTACAAAGAACAAATATATGCATTCAGAAACTAAATATTTACTTGCCAAAGAGACATCACAAGTTGTTGTGAGTGCTTGTTTTCATTATGTGTATCATAATTCTGCTGTGTAATAAAGGATTATGCCTGACAAGGGAAAAGTGACCCAGTTCAGTAGGAAAGAAACACACCCCCTCCTCATGAAATTTTAGTTCATATTGCAACAAACTCAGGTCTCATGAAATATAACAGATAAGGACTTCTTTTACTGTATTGAGACACACTGTCAGCTCAGGAGGTGCAATACTAACCTAGTTTACAGATCTGAGAGAAACCCTGGGTGGTACCAAATGTCAGATGCCAGACACTCTGGGTCTCATTTTAACAGATTGTAACTGCACAGCCCATTGATTCCAGCTGAAAACTGCATCAGGCCTGTTTTGTTAACAGGGATGCATTAGCTAAACACATTTCCTTAGCACTTACTGGACCTAAAACCTGAAAGTCTCCCCATTTCTCTTTCTTGGACACATCAGTTGTATGTGAAATCCACTGTTCCTGGTAGCTGGGGCACAGACTTTACACTCCTACATGGCACTTTCTGTAGTCCTCCACCTTTCTTTGCTGGCATTGGGAATCTGGTTTTTCCTAATCTTTGGAAACTTCATCATGCTGAAGCTTTCGAATTTTGGCCCTTGCCTGCAGGTTATTAAACAGTTGTTCCAGTCATTTTAGATTAGATATCCCAACTTCCAACTCACTTTAGGGCGTTAAAATGTATAGAGAAGACCTTTAGCTTTTTACATCAACTAATCTATGGCTAAACCACCAGCAGTCTCTGTCTCTCTGCAGATATGCTAACCTCCTGTCACTGCCTGAAAGGGGTTTAACAGTTTCTAGGACATGGAATATACACAAGCACAGAATTTTGAACTGCTTTACGCTGTGGATTTCACGTACAATTTGAGGCTTGCAAGGCATTACCCAAATGAGTCATGACAGTTCTGCTTTTCCACCAAACGTAGCAACAACCACAAACTCAGAATGACCTGGTGTCTATCTGAGGTCTCAGCAAACCCCTGTGTGGTCAAATAAATCAGGTGTATACGTGTTGCCAGAGCTGACTGGTTACACTCCACACTGGGGTTTCTGAATGGAAACAACTTGATTCAAAGGCACAGGCACAGCTGCCTGCAGGCACAAACCACCACACACAGGTCAGGGCACAGGTGACAGGAGCTGCTGTGTCCCTCCCCTTCCCTGCACAGCTCTGAAACCTCTCCAAACCTCTTCCACTGCTGTCTTACAGCTTCCAACAACAGCTCTTACTCCCAAGGCTGCCTTATGGGTCCTGACAGTGTTATGTCAAGCTGGAGAGCAGAGCTTGTCCCGGCAATGGACCCATCCTGCCCGCAGCCAACAGCTCTCACTGGTGTGCACTGGGCAGGAGCACAGCCTGCTCCAGGTTACTGCTCAGGGCATCCTACCAGCGTGTGAAAAAGCTTTCTAAGCCACCTTTAACCATGTTTAGCATAGAGTTTTATATCCAAATTTTAGACGAGAAGTGTGTTTCTCGGCATGTTCACAATCCTGAAACGCAGAGCTGTCTGGGAATCTCCCCTGAATCATAAGAAGGACTGCACAGTAGCTCTGTGAAAGAGCCTTTCCAGGAGCAGGGAACAGCCATGCTATCAGGTTTTGTTCTTTGGACAGGCACTTGGGAACACTTTTTTAGCACTAGATCAACTGCCTTGATCTTAGAGAGTTAAGATGCCCCATGTCCTCCTGACCTCTTCCTACTCAGCTCTGGATTTGGTATCTTTAATGCTTAAAAGAGAACACATGTAAAGGCTCTTTGATCTCAACTGTTACAGGCTAGCTTATAACTAAAAGCTAAGTCCTCCATATATTTTCTGGGAAAAGAAGCAAATTTTGAAAGTGAGACTTGAGAAGGCAAATAGCTGCAAAGCAGTTATTTCACCTGTACCCAGATAACTCGTGAGAACAAATCTGGCAGATTTTGTGCTCAGATCACTTTGGCCCTAAAAAGACACAAGCCTGCAAACACAGGGCAGTGTGGAGCAGCCCTTCTCCCTCTTCCAGGATGAACAGAAAACACCTGATTTGGGCTGATAATGCTGAACACTGAGCAGTAGATACTCTCAAATAGCCTTTCTGGTCAGTACTCTTCATGAAGCATTTTATCTCTGCCTTTGGTCCTGCAGAGATCTATCATGAAGGAATCAAGCTACTCACTTGCCCTCTTATATGTCATCTCCACAAGCACTATGATTGCCCAGAACATTTCTGTTATCCATCTGTCAGTGCTAGAATGGAGAAAAGGAGAAACATGGTATGTTCTGTAAATTATCTTTTACTGAAAGGGTAAGGAATGATTTGAAATGTGCTTTGAACAACATGGTACAGCTTCTACATCAGGATAGTTTATTTTTTATCTAGAAGTTTTCATTTAGGAAGAAAGCAGAAAGATACAAGTGGAACTGAAAGCCTTAATTTATAGAATATTTGTTATAAAACTAGATATAGGATTATGTTCAAAATATAGCATCTTTTGATTTCTTTGTAACCAAATACTGCTACAGCCGACACACTGATAGTGACTAGACTAACTTTTCAACAGCAGTTTCACCCTCCTCTGAGAGGCACTTAAATTCCATCTCAGCAGATGGATGTAATTGCATGACACAGGTTTACACTTCCTCTTCACCTCCATGTGCTGTTGTGAGGGTGCAAACTGCACTCTGGAGTGGGCTGTGCTGCCAGAGGGATGCAGCAACATTCCTCTTGGACAACAGCACCTACTCGACTGTTCCATGCAGCCCCATGCATGCACACGTGAATTTTCTGATGTCTGTACAGTGCCTGCCTCGGTATGGAAAGATGTTCAAAGTAATTAGAATTACAGTGAGCAGGCAGGTGAATTTCTTTAGGGAGCCCTGAACATTCTGCTTGCAGTGCAATGTAGTGAGCTAGAGCCTGACCTGACACCCAGCTGGGGTAACTGCCTCCTTTTGGATAGGCCTGCCCTAGAAAAACCCTCACATTTCAGGATCTGGCCCCTGGAAACCCATAATAAGCGTGTATATTCCAAGTCTGCAGAGGGATTTAAACAGCTTGTTTGGGAGCAGACTCAACTGAAACATTACATCTCAATGCTGACATCCCTCGGGGGAAGAAGAAGTAGGAGTTAGGATTTAACCTTTTGGGATGACAGTATGTGGCATGTGTTTGAGATAATCAGTGGAATTGCTGAGTGAAAAACTGTATTATCTTAAAATAAATGTGGTTCTCCCGGAAAGGTATTCAAACTCAGCTTCGTGTAATGTGAACAATTGTTCACATCCTGTAACACGCAACCCTGAGTGGTTACTAAAACAAAAAGGGATTGAGTGCCTCTAATTATTATTATTGTTATACAAACGTTTTGTTATCCATGAGCCTGTGGTGAATGCTCATGACTCACGGGTGCAACTATCACATTTACTGTCACTAGCTGAGCTGTTCAGATTAAGGGCCAGAGTTTTTCCAGTAAATACACATATCCCTCTCTAAGGACTAAAGAATAAATGAGAACTGAAAATATAAGAGAGAAAAAGAAAGGGCCATCCTCTGAGCTTCATTCTCTGCTCAGAATTTCATTTTTTGTAAGTATAAAGGACAGTGGCAACACGGCCCTTACCCCACCTCGCAGGAACCCCTCTGGAGACCAGAGCCAGCTTGCTCCTGTGTTATCCATCAGCCAGGGATGAACTGGTACCATCTCCTATAGCCTGGGGAGCATTTAGTGCTGTAGTGCTCATGGCATGTTCCTATGCTGGCACAGGAGAGAGAGAGAAAACCTCCTGTTCTTTTCCAGGCTGCCTGAAAACACCTGTAAAATAACCTGAGTTACTTAAAGCTACTCTGATACTTAAACTTACAGCTGAGCTTTCCCCACTAGATTTTATGTCTCTTCAGAGGCAGACACTTAACACAGCTGGTTTATGTTTACTCAGCTGTCCCCGATTTTATTTTGGTTCATCAGCAATTTCTGGTCAAGTTTCCAGCCCAAGACTGTAAACATTTAATCTTTGTTAGTGAACAGGACTAGAAGCAATCAAGCAAAAGCCATCCTCTTAGACAAAGTTTTGTAAATTCTAGACTTGCAAGTGGGTGAAATAGGTCAGTTTTCATCTCACACTTTTTGTTTTTTCAGATTTTGGAGACAACAAATCTTTTTCCAACTTCCTCTGAGGATTTTCAGCACTGCCTTACCCTCTGGTTCTTCCTGAAGAACGTGACAAAACAGAAAGAGAAAAATTACTCCCATTCTCTTCTGACATCTCCTGCCTGGCCTGCAGTGGTCTGTTCCCAGCAGGATGCACCAATATGCTGTGCCCACTCAAGGCTTGGCAGGGGCTTTTCTCTCCTGTATTTCAATTTTTGCCCCATTCCTCCCAGCTCAGGGGGGGAACAAACATCAGCATTTCCTATGGATTAAAATGCTGTTGTCTGGCTGGTGCCTTGAATCTCAGCACCTCTGGACCTTGAGAAAACTTTGCTGTTTTCTCATGAGCCACGATCTCAGCCTCTGTTTTGCACTGAGACATGAACACCCTGCTCTGCCTCAGACCCTGCCTTGAGTCATTTTCACTTGGCATTTCAGCCATTCACAAATGCTCTAGTCTATCCATTTTAAATGTTTCATTGCCATATTCCAGCGCTTCTCTCGCTGCTGCTCTCACTCCTGTCCTAAGTCTCTCTTCTTGCTGGTGACCAGCCTTCCTCCTTCCCCATCCATTACCTCCGTGGATCTTTTGCACTGGCCAGTAAAACCTCATGGCAAGTTGTATTGATTTCATTCAGACATTGCACAGTGTTTTGGAAACTTGCATGGCAACTAGAACCAGAAGCAGCCCTGTCATCCATGTCTGGAGCTCTACAAAATTCCCTGAGGTCTGGGAAGGTACAAACTACAGAGGAAGTTTTCTCTGTGCCTGGGGCACTGGCAAAGTCCACCTGGACACTGCAGCATCAAATTAGACCTGGCTCTACGGCATCTCCTCCTCACCTTAGGCAGGAGGAGGGATTTCACTGCCCCTCTGTTGCTGTGAATCTTATAGGAACCATGTTTTTAAGCCACTATCTGTCCATCAAACTGCTGAAATTGTCTGACAGTGCCAGGAGCTACCAGGAGGGAAGAGGGATGGACAGGCACAGAGTCTGGACAAACAAAGTTCAAATCTGTATTTGGACCTGAACTCATGGAAGTCCACTCTGTTTGGGGTATAGAAAGAGGTCTGAGGGTTTTCATCTTTTCTCTAGGACTCAGCAAACCCGAGCTGGTTTGCAGAAGTTGTTTACTGTTTGCTCCTCCAAATAAACGTTTGTTTTCTTGCTACACTTCGGTGATGCACATCCAGCAAACAAAGTGGCTGCTGCTGATCGATCTGCAGAGCCATTGCTTGTTGCTGTAACAATCAGTGGAGGAGCAGCAGGAGGGTGCTCACACAGCCTGTTCCCAGCACGTACAGCTCAGAGAAGATGGGAAGAGATGGAGGGAGAGGCAATGGAGACCACAGACAAAAAAGAAGGGAAGAAAAAAGATGAGCAGGCTTCTTGTTTCTCCTCAAGGTTCGCAGTTTCCCAGGAAGGACAGAAGCATGTTATCCCAGCTGCCTTCTGATAAACACAGCACAGACACAGGGATGCCAGACTCCTTTCCTGCTGGAGAGAGCAGGGCTAAAGGCAGTGCTTCCTGAAGACCCATAAGAAGCTGTGGGGTTGTCCCTCCTAAGAGCTGAAAAGGCCTCTCATGGGTCAGAAAGGAAGCACTTGAAATCCCATCTCACTTTGGTTTTCCATAGAGCTCTCTGAAGCATCCACCAGCAGTACACAGAAACTCATTCTGTGTAGCCAGAGCAGAACAAAGAGAACAGAGAGGCAGGAGAAAGTCAAAGGGAAGGAATGATTGGCAGAAAGTGAAGCAGCTTCTTTTCTTGCTGGAGTTCTCTATCTTGTAATTTCACCTACAGCAGAACTGTGCAAATTTGCAGTAATGGCTGGGAGACCCATTGTGAGCTACTGAACCTTGTGGATTACAAAGTAATTGGAAAAACACAATGAAAACAAGGATTTGCACCATAAAGCATTCCTAGTTCCTTTATTGGAATGGCTATAGGTTTGGTTATTTAAAAGAACACTTTGCAGTATGCTGCCATGCTTATGAGAGCATGCTAAGAGAAGAAACAAACAAACACTGAAGCCTTAATAAAGAGAGATTTCACTGTAAGCAAGAAGAGCAACACTATCAGAGCAGGAAAGATTCTGCCTAGGAAGAAATACCTAGAGCCAAAGGAGTTGTACTGGATTCTATAAGGGAGCAGGTTAATGACATTATATTTGGGGCTGCTGTGCAAAAACAAACTTAGTCTCAGGGAAACCCCGTCCTCCTTGTGCAGGTGGCACAAGGCAGGGCTCAAGCCCTGTAGCAATTCCCTGCAGGGAGCCTCCTCCGCAGCCACTCTTCTCCCGCAATCCGTCAGGATCCTTCTTCCCTTCCAGTCCCGACAGCTTTGATCTCTTGGTGTGGGCCTGGACAACTTGGGTCCAGCACCAACTCTAACAGCAGGCGCTGGAAAAGGCCCTTGAGCTCAGGTGGTGGCAGCAGCTCCATGGAGCCAACAGGTGGAGTGAGGCTTCCATCCATGAGGAATCTGTGTCCAGGTGAGGTATCCTGTCACCGTTCCCACCTCGGCTGACCTCCAGCCCCTGTGCTCTCTGCCCCTACACTGGTGTGGGGTATGAACACGGAGCGCTGCCAGGACTGAGTGTACTTCTGAGAGCTGGGTGCTGCTGAGGATGCGCGGCTGAAATCACGCAGAGCAGACACAATCCTCTGCCACAACACTGACAGATGTCTCGATGAGCGTCTTGTCAATGGACAGCAACAGGTAGAGTTTGCCTGCTGGGGCACGGAGGGGCTGCACAGGGCAGGCTGCACCTTCAGGCACATCCCAAGCCCCCTGACAAGCCTGAGATCCATTGCAAAATGAGGAAAATCTTGCCCTTTGCTTTGTCATTTCTCTCCACTTCCAGCTGTGATACAGATACTCACCCTTCACACACGCAGTAATGAATGAAGAACACGTACAAGATGATAAAGATGTTTATTTTTCTCTCCCTTTTCTTTGTTTTTTCTTTCTCTGGGTCTGCTACAGATCTGCTAGTTAGTGATGGATGAGTTTAATCCTTTTTCTTTTTCTAAGGTCGATTGATTATTTACTGGCATTCTTTTAGTTTGCTGATTTCTATCTACAAAAGGGAATTTTCTAATATGTAATATCTGCATTAATGGGATTTTGGGCATATATAAATCATCTGACCCTGATACTCATTGTTGAATATCCATTTTTGAGGCAGATAACTGCCCACAGCCCCTTTCAAAGACGCACAAGATGCTTTTTAACCTTTTATTTTTTTTAAACCCTCTCTGAGGATCTTCCTTCTTCTCTCCTCCAATGAAAAAAACCTGCAAATGCTTTCAGCATTTGGAGAATCCAAATCCTTCTAATGGTTTTCCTGTTAATTTGCTTTGGGTTGTAGTTCAGCTACCTGAATTTTAAATCTTTATCTTGTCTGCATTTGTAATTGTTATGTTGTAACAATTAATTTGTTAATTAATTTGTAATTGTTACGTTGGTCAGAACAGACAGGCTGGCCTTACCCCTATAGATGTCTGACTTCACAAGGGTAGGGTTTTGCTTTGAAATTAATAAAAATTCCCATAAGTCTCTACCATTGAATAAGTGCCTATTTTTCCTGCTACATTTTCCTTTTATTGTAGGATTATCAATATAATAGGAGGTTGAATATTTGTAGTGTTAGAACACCTTCCCCAGTCTCTTTTAATCAGCATTATTAGTATTTGGCCACGGCCCTGGTCCACATAAATCATCTGAGGCAGACAGTCGCTTTCAACCCTCTGGTGCAAATAAGGCACACTGACCTTTGAAATAATAATAATTTTGCATTTATAGATTTGTATCTATCCTGAGGGATCCCACATTACCACAAGATACCACAGCTGCCTGCTGGGCTTCAAGGATCTCCAGGGCACAAGCAACCCTGCACAGCTCAAGGAGAAGCAAGATCTCGGGCATGGGAACCAACATAACCCAAAGGTGCCTGTGAGTCTCTGATTCAGTCTGAGCAGAATTAAGTTCTCAAGGTTTCACTGAGTAGCTTCCACTGAACTCAGCTCTGTGAAGCACAGAGTGGATGAAGATGTGAGAGGTGAGCACTGGAGGAAAAAATTGTCAGTGCTTTGGGTGGAGGCAGGGAAGGAAGAGGGGAGATAAGTCTTCCAAATGGCTGGAAGCGGAGAAATCAGCTTGGCAGGCAGACAGAGCTATCCTATAAGTCACATTGTCCCCTGGGAAACACTTCTGCACCCATAAGTTTGCCTATTCTTTCTAAAAGCAACAATAAAAGGTATTACCACTTCCCACACATCTTACTCCGAATAGAAATTAACTGAAATTGAGTGACAGGAGATTTGGTTTTCTTACAGCATCAGGTTGCTACCTGACTCATGAACTGGCAATACATCTTGGATAAAAACTTTGGGGAGCACCAGTTTCTGCCAGATGGAGAAAATTCTGGCTCAGGAGTTGGAGTTGGCGATGCTTCTTAAAAGCCCTTCTATGATTTAGCAAATAATTCAACTTTAAATAAATTGTAAGTGAGGATGACTTTGGAAACAATGAGAGTTCTCATTTCCAGTTAAGTTTGCTGCCTTCTCATAAAGTCCACTGAACATCCAGAGACTTTTCATTTACATAAAGAAGACATTGCCCTTCACGCAGAGGCATAATGGATGCTGTAAGGGTAGGAAAACATCTTTCCCAGTCACCCACAGGGAGAGTTGACTCAAGACGCCCACACAGCAGAAAGCAAATGAAGGGTTTCCATGTTTATATTGATAGTGCATCCGAGGGAAAGCACAAGGAAAAGCTGTGATAAAGGCAGGCTCGGCTGGCTCACTGCCGTGGTGGAGCTCTGGTACAATAAACACCTCCTTAGGAAGCCCCATGCAGCGTGGGTTGGTACTAAAGCACAAATGGAATTAGCCTTCATTAGGATGTGACTATCAGCCTTCATTAGGATGTGAATATCAAACCATACAAACAAACAATGTGTGGCACTTTCTCCTTCCTGACTGACATTTTGATCCGTGAGACTGTAAGCACTGTCCCATCCAACACACTCAACCTGAATGTGTGTGTTCCAGATGTTCCTGGAGTCCTGATGTTCCAAATGTCCTTCTTGCTCCTGGTGAAGCAGGTTTGGTGCTACCAAAGCTGTGCACAATGCAGCTGAACAACACCATCACACAGATCAGGTTCCAAACAGCTTAGAAGTTATCCAAGCTGTAGAAATAAAATTGTATAGGTAGTTCTGCCTGCTGGGTGAAATTCGAGTGCAATATATATCTACATCAAGCATATAGCAATTTGATTTTGTCTGACTGAAAAACATGGAATTCAGAATGGAAGATTAGAAGAAAAATATGGCAAAGCAGGGTATATCATCAAACATCTCCCTAGTATTAAAAACTGTTTGAGGGTTGTTATCTCCATAAATCTAGACTCTAACTCAAAGTGCAATGTTTTTCTGACCTGACTGAGCAGCGTGGCTGTACGAGACAGACACATCCTTTTCAATGGAACATCACAGGTGGGAATGCACTGATTTTCACCAAAGAAACACTAATAATACACATCTTCACTATCCGATGAATATAAGGAGAAAATAAACATTATTCAAAGTTTTTAAGTCTACACTGAAAACGCTACTGATCATGAAAGTCTTCTGTTTATACGTGGAGTTTTGTTCATATATATTTAGGTAGAAGAACCACAGCAGTCAGTACCTGTATATACCAACACATATAGAGAGCTTTGCAAGGTCTGGGTCTATTCCTCCCAGCTCTTATCAACTCACGTTGATTAGGAGGAAGAGGGTACTTCTGTCCCAAAAGCAAGAAGAAGTTTCTTAACTTTAACTGAACCAAGCACATACATTTTTGGTAGAAACATATTTTGCTGGTAACAGATCCAGTTGAAATTGTCAGTTCTGATGTTCTTTCATAACACTTCAGCTAAAACTTCATCTTTTATGCTGAGCTACCACAGAGGACACTGAAATGACAATAACTCCCGTTTGCTAAGATCACAACCACTTTTGAGAAGCACAGCTGAATAAAATGAAAGCTGCCTTCCTTTGCCACCCAAGATGCTGCTGCATTTCAAAGAGGTGATAGCCAAATGCATACAGATGATAAGAACAAACTGTTCAAGGAACGATTCTCAGCAATGACTAATATTCGATAATAACAGCCATGAAATGAAAGTAGCGTTAAGTTTTATTAAATAATTTTCCACTGCCTCCACACTGAAGCATTAGCATGTGCAGCAGAGAGCTTAACTAAATTATCAGCTGAGAAAGAAGTGTCGGGAGCTATTACAAAATGTATTCCCAGTAATGAAATTCAAAGTCCATGAGAGAAGTTGTTTTATAGATGTGGTAGGGGGAAAAGAAAAACAATCCTAGTCAGTAGCCCATGACAAGTGTAACTGTCAAACTCCTTCATCCTCCTTTGCAGAGCCCCTTGGCTGCACAGGTACTTATTGTGCGGTGCCATGAGCACAGGACAAAACAGGGGCTGACAGGCCAAGAGGATCTTAGGCTGTGTCTCACTGTCATCAAACCAGAATCCTTCCAATCCTCATTCCCACAGAGGTGTAAGGGCTTATTGTTTATCCAGCAGGTAGTGCCTCAGCAGGGCGGGCCTTGCAGCTGAAAAATGCTTGCCCGACATGTCATACAGAAGAAAAAACTGTAGCCTAAAAATCACAGCCAAATCTACTCATTGCAGATGTGAAAGAACCACTGATGTCTCCATGGTGCAGAGATGTTGGCACAGTGAGCGCTGACAATGGAGTGTGCCACCAGCATGTGTTGAGACCCTTGGTTCTCAGCTCAGCTCACAAAGACCTTCGAGGCTCCAGTTCCCCTTTCCAATCAAGAAGGGAAGTGTTCCTGAAGCACCTCTGTAGGTAAAACACCTTATGGTGTGGCCTCGCCAGATGCCATCACCCACGGACAAATGTTTGCTCATCCTGCCCCATCACTGGAAATGTTTAAGGCCAGGTTGGACAAGACCTTGAGCAACCTGGTCTAGTGGAAGGTGTTGGAACTAGACTATCTTTAAGGTCCCTTCCAACTCAAACCACTTTTTTTTTTTTTTTACTTATTTCAATTTCAAAGCACAAAGGTCTAAGCGCTCAGGTTTTATCTTCATGACGGGCTGTTTTGCTGGCAATTATTCTTAAGGGCTTTTCCTTCAAACCTGGATACTGACTATGGGCATCCGGGAAGAAGAAAAGCCACGAGGATGAGCAGCAATGCTCAATCAGACCAGTGTGCATTTAAAGACACATGGTAGAGCTCCTTGCACGACACCAGTGCTCGCTGGAGTAGGTCAAGTGTCTCACCAGCACACCAGCTGAGTTACAAGGACTGAAGTACAGGTAACAGCTGAGAGCCCTCACAAGAATAAATAAAAGAAAGGAACACGGTGCAAACAAGGTGGCCCACTCACTTTTGTTCCATTTTGTTGGGGCCAGTGCTGGCACCTCCTGACGTGCTGTAACTCCCACTGTTTAGTCATCTCAGAGTTAATTATACATCTGCTCCTAAGTTCCTTTGATCCATTATTTTTATGAGTAACTGAAAGAGTTCAGTCTAGCAAGATACTCAAAGGAAGACACCTTGTTCATGAGCTATAATTATCAGCCTAGAGATATCTGAGACTAGAAAATTTGAGCAAAAAACAGATTAAAACCAGATGCCATGTCTGAAAAGTGGTCAGCCACATTCACGCTGAAATCATATCTAACCTTCATACAGCTAAACCCCAGGTGGATTTATCAGTAATGGAGTCTCTAAATTATTAAGTACCATGTTCAACCACAGGTTCTCAGACTCCATGTAGGAAACAGTGGATGGAACTTGGAGCCTATTATTCAGAAGATCAGACAAAACAGGACTCTGATTCCTGCACTTAATATCTTTAAATTGTTAACAGCATTCCCTGCCCAATGCTCCCATCCTTACTGAAGCATCAGCAATTGGACAGATTGAAAAAAAAAAAAAGGGCATGATAAAAAATTAATTTACTACCTAAACCCATAAATTACAAAGGCTGGTAGGTCAGAGACACTACAGAAGACACGCAACTTCAAATTACAGGCAGGCTTTGATAAAATACGAAATACCAATTACTTTTTTTAGCTGTTCATCTTAGTCATTAATACCTGCTCTGGGATCTCTAGCAAATACAGAAAAGATGAGAAGTGAACTCCAGTCACTGTGGCTGTGGGAAATTACAGTCTTTGCATCACCAGCTTTCTTGCCCTTCCTACTTTCTGCCTCCATGAATTTGAACTCTCAAGTCTCATTCTGATTAAACTCCACATGTAAACTGTGTCAGAAGCACCAGTTTACTTAGATTGTCTTGGTGAAAGAATGGGAAAAAACCCCAAGGTGTGTATATTGAACAGAAAAGCCTAATTCATGTGAGGCTTCCAGCTGTGGCAGACCTGATGAGATGGAGAAGCTCACAGATCTGAACATATCTGCCCAGCTCTCATGGCCACAGACACAGCCCCAGGTGACTCCCTAACCTGCCTACGGAAAGGGTGGATCATTCTGCAATCTCACCCCTTCCTCTAGCAAGCTTGCCTCCTCTGAGCTGTCATCTAAGCCGTGACTCTTCTCCATGTAGTTATGGGGCAAACTGTCTCTCCAGTGCTACCCACAGAGCCTCCACAGGAACTGGTGACAGTGACAGAGGCAAAGCATTAACCAACCTCAGGGATGCCTCCCCGGTGTTAAGAACATTTGTAAACCTTCTTCATAATTATTAATTACTTGGAAATACAAAAACCTAATCAGCTTACGGACCAGATCTGTCTTGGCCTATTTACACAACATGTTGTTTTGCTGGCAGTTACTGTGCCTGAGCTGTCACGGCAGATTTCCTTCCCCATCCAAGTATGGATGTGCAATGACGGGCATGTTTGTGCTGGAGCATTACTTATGCAGGCCAGAAGGTCTCCACGTCCCCTCCACTTCTTCAAGGGCGTCTTCCAGCTATAACTTCTCTGTGCTATAAATACTCAAACCTGGACTCACTTTCCAGCTCAGACACACTGGCTTTCTGGGTACAACGAGAACACACAAAGGTATGTAATGCACACAGACTAGAACAAACCCACCAACTGGCAGAATGGCCACAGACCACTTGAAAAGTTGTTTAATACCATTAAAACTTCATAGTATTAAAATTTTGTAGTATTAAAACATCAAACTTCATTCCCTTCCACTCCAAAGCATCACAGGTTTTTTTCTAACACTGTATAGCTGGTACTACCCTGTTCCAAACACCATCACTCTTGACCTGAACTGATCATAGATGAAGTATGAGGTCCTTCTGGGTGATAGCACCGGAGTAACATCATTCCTCCTGATACTGACTGCCTCCTTTTAGCTCCATGCCCAAAACCCAAGCTATGAAAATATTTGGGAGCAAAGACTGTTTATTTGTATCTGCAGTGCTGATTATGCTCAGCAGTAAGAATTCTACAGCTGGGAAATCAACACTGCTCTTGGCAGACCTCTGCCCTGGTCCTGGTTTGATTCTTGAGAGACATATCAGAGAAAGTGTGAAAAAGTGACATGGCTAAAAAGGTTTGGCTTTTGGTGGAGAACAACTCCAGAATTTAGCTTCAAAAAAGTAACAGGACTGTGGCTTTTACTTTTCTCTGGTAGCTCTTAAGTCTGTGTTTTTCTGACCCCCTGGCTGTGTTGCTGTTTTCAGTAGTTCTTTGGAGGGAGTGCAGAGATCCCTAACTAAGGTACATCAGGGTTTTTCAAGCCTAGTTTAGCCAAAACTTTGCCACAATTAGGTACTCTGATTTGCCATTCCTGTCCTTTCCAAAGTAGCTACTTTCCTTTGGGCACATAGAGAGACTGCAGTGCCTAAATTAGATGTTTAAGACAGAGGCATGAAATCCTTCATATCCCTCTCCATGTCCATGTCTGGAAACAGTGCAGGTTAAATATGGACCAGATGTCTCAGCACAACTGCGTTCTTGTTTCCAACGAGCCTGTTTTTCCTTTCATAGGAAAGGTGCACTGACATAGATTTATAACCACACAGACACATTTACGAGAATGAACAAGGAGGTATTTTCTCTCCTCATTTTGGTGTACTTACTCTTTCCAAGGATTAACAGACATGCCAATAAAAGCTGCATGGTCAGTGCACTCACTCGCCCAGTTCACCAGCCACCAAATCACCTTCCAGCATTACCTTCAGGTTTGCTGTCTCTTCATTTTATGACTCGCTCCCTTTTCTTGGCTGATTTGTGCCTTATGAAAACAATATGCAAATTCCTTCAAATCTATGTCACAATTCTATCTAAATTCACCAGCAGGCTTTATTCCCTTAGCTTGTTTTTCCTTCTCGGAGAACAGCCTCATCATACCCTTCATTCACCAAATGGGTACCATCTCCACCCCAGAATGTCTTTACATAGAGCGATATATTCTGTCTCCTGCAGAGCTCAGACATCAGGAGCGTTCTCAGGGAGGTCTTAGAGCAGAGCTGCCTCGTTCCACAGCCTGACTGGCTGCACTGCTCAGTCACACTTGTTGTGCCCTCACACTGGTCCTGGGTGCCAGGACTGTGCTGGGTACACACGTGAGGATGGCGTTGGAAGTTCCAAGAATTAAAATATCTGTACTCTGCTCCTGGCTTTACTGCAGACTCTCATAACCTTGAATAAGTCAGTTTGCCGTTCTGTTTCTGCTCTACTGTTTTGTTTTTCAGGTAAAAGGTCCCTTGGGAGTGGATGTGTCTCGCAGTGCATTGAGATACCAGTGCCCTAAGCTGTTAGATCAGAGGCTTAACTCGGCAGTACACCTGATTAACAAAGAAAATAGCTGCAAGTAAATGTTTCCTATCAGGACTCACTTAACAATTAACATTTTATGACATATTCTTTTTGCATGAGAATTATCTTTTTCACTTGAAATTAGACATAAGAACTGTGCTGAAGCTCGAGAGACTTGGATTGATTTGTCATTAACGTCCACAGGGACGTATTGCAAGGTCTGGTTCATATGCTGCCTATCATCATCTGACTGCTGCACATCTACAGCAGATGGGCTGGACTCCCTTGAGACTCACAGCTACATTTCAGGCCCTGATATAGCTCTAGCAATTGTGCTTGATCCTCCAGAATACCTCTGCCTCTTGTTTTCTAATGTCTTCTGAGAGAACATCATCCCCTGCATCCCTCCTTTCTGCAGTGATTTCACAACGCAGAGTAGCAGTCCGTGTCCTACCTCCTGTTCACAGAGACTTTGCTCAGAGGTCAATGTTCTGCCTGGTAATTTGTTTCCATCAATGCTTTTTTGTTTACTGCCTAGGAAAAGTGTCAGTGACAGACCCACTATTTCATTAAAATCTGGGGAGCGTTAGTCACAAAAGGGCACTGTCATTAAGTGAAATTATTGGAAGTATGTTCATCTCTCCCAAATGCACAATAACATTTTCTTACTCTGACTTATACATTACAGCAGTGGCTCATGGAACAGGTTCACACCTACATATCTTAAGGCAGACCCTCTTCTAGTTCACTGCAGGTGATTCCTAAAGCTTGTAAGAAAGAAAGAAATTAGATTTCAAGGGCACTTTTTGAAGATATCCTAAAAGGCCTTTTCTTTCTGTGGATTACTGCAGGGTCCTGGCATCGTGCTCTCCATGAAGACAGATAAATTGCAGCCTAAACAGAAACAAGCAAAACCCTGCAATTCAATAGAGGAATCAATGCATAGAACAACCAATATATAGGAATGAAACTCTTGTTCAAACAAGATCATTAATTTCACAGGTCACCTCCAGGAGCCCAGGTGGTGAAGAACTTCCAACACTTATTCCCAGGACAACCTTCAGCAGTGACTTTGGAAATTACTGCTTTCTTCCTTTCTTTGAGGATCCTGTGACCTTTAGGATTTTAGCGTAAAAATTACATCTTCATGCAAGATGTAGCCTATAGGAGCCTTTTTTCCAACTCATAAGGAACACTTAAACAAAACCAAAATAATTAACTCACCACTGGGACTTAATAAAACCACCAGCACTAACCACAAACACACATAAACTCTGGAGCTCACCTGCCAGAGCAGGTGGTGTTAGCTCACTGAGTGGTCCCTCACAGACATCCACAAAGACCATTTAAATCAGGCACTATCCTTCAGCAAAGGGAGAGCAGTAACTGGTTTTGGTTATGTGCTTTGGTTATTTTCATTATTCCATTATCTCTGAGGTGTGTGGAATGTAAGAAGGTATATTAAGCAGTTTCCTCTATGTGGGCCAGTAGAGCAGCAGCTTTTAGGAAATCCTGAATTCATGATCTGGAATCACACCTCTGTAAAAGACTCTTTGATCACATGTAAGCAAAGGAATAACCATTTCATGTTCTTTCCCACAGCTGGTAAACGAAGAAAACCCATGATTACAACCTCGGGGACCTTCTTAACTGAAAGCAGAAAAGCTGCAACAGAAACACTGCCACACGGTGTGTGTAATCTTCTTAAGCACTGAATAGGGGTTGTCTCTGATTCCAAAAAAACGCTCTTGACATAACCTACAGATATTTCAAAGACAAATGCCAGTGATCTTGAAAGAATTATAAACCGTTGCTGCCTGCAGCTTGGCATTTACTCCAGGCACACGGGAAATCTTTTCAAGTGTCTGAAGGAGATTAGGAAAGAATTAAGATGAACTCAGCTGGCACGTTCATCTCATGGATCTCAAGTAAATCCAGGACAGCAAGGAGAGCTCACAGGATGGTTATAAGGCACTCGTTGCTCACAGCGCACCCACCCTACAGGAGCTCCCTTTCAGTGTGATCCAGTATATAACAGTCAGTGCATATCCTCACCCCTGCTCTTCTTGGACATGCTGAAGTATCTACTGAGTCCAGTCCAGTGGAGTTATGTCTCATCCCACCAGCAACCTCACCTCTCTGGGGTCCACACACCGGAGCCACAGCCGTGCCCACGGCACACACAGACCTTTCCATCAGTTCAGCAAGCAGGAAAACATTCAGGACCGGCTCACCATGGCCCTTGTTAGGAGACAAAATTAGACACAAGTGACTGGGAGTTACTTCACCTCGCACTCTGGAGTCCCCGTTCTCCTACCGAATCCCCTCGGAGGATATTTCTGCCATCCAACATCAAAAGCAGCAGCACAGCAAAGTTTTGTGTCCTGCCGATGCCAGCTGAAGGTATCCAGGAAGAGATTTTCCCTTTGTCTAACTTAAAACTGAAAGGCTGGATTTCCCCAGCGCCTTGGAACAAGCCAGGAACAGTTGCCTCAATGCCAACGCAGTTACACCTGTGTGAAACGAGAGCTGGGGGGGCTGAGAGTGAAGTTCTTCTGTTCCAGGGAGCAGCTTTCAGCAGCCCTTCCCTCAGGGATATTGTGCACAGGAAATTACAGTGGTTCCAATGGCCACAGAGACTGGAAGCTGCATTTCTGCCTTACTGCATAGAAGGGATCAATGTTGTAAGTCTGACCTCTCAAAATAAGCAAAAGTCTAAGTTGTTTAATCAACATGAAGCAATCAAGGTGAGAGTTCTCTGTGAAAAAATACACAGGCACAGCTTGAGTTCATAGCAAGTGTAAGATAGAATGAAGGTATGTGGCCTGTCTGGGGAAAAACAAAGCCTATAGTGTCTTTCCAGAGAGTGTAAAAGATATTTTCCTCAGGTTCTACACTTAAATACAATACATAAAACTGTTTAATTCACTTCTGGGTATTATGAAGCCTTAGTATCTATATTCTTGGGGGAAAAAAGGTGATTTTGCTACAGTCTAGATCTTATAAAGTCATTCTGCTTAAAATTCTTAAAATTCCAGTTGAAGTTCAGACATTTGAAAAGTTAAGGAAAATTATATGGGTGCACTTTGAGGCTGGGCACAAAAGGTCAGTTACAAACAGAAAGCTGCACCAAAATTGACTTGATGCTTTTTCTTCTAAAGCTGCTTTGAATGTAATATACTGTAGCACCATTAATGCATTTTACACTGCTGAGAAATATAAACTGTGCTGGGATGATAAAAAATTCACAGACTTCTACAAAGGTAAAGGAATAAATATTTACATCTATTCTACAGAAACATACAAGAATTCCAAATATGAGAGCAATCAACATCTGCAACCCGCTTCCTTACTATTTTCTGCTTTTTTCTGGTAAAACAATGATAAAAGATGGTTTTCACTTCCAGCATCCCCAAAACCTGGATTCACATTTCTCCAAAGAAGGTGGATGGGGAATGGAAAGGAGACAAGGAGCTGCAGAGGGGAAAGTCTTCCCACAGTTATTCTTTATAACTTTCTTCAGCTGCCTTGCCTGAGACACAGCAGGTCTTGCAGATGCAGCTGCCCAAATACTCACCTGAGCCCAGGTGCAGCCCCGACAAGCTGTACAGGCAAAGGAAGCCCTGAATTTAAAGGTACTGAAACACAACTCCCCCTCCCACTGCCATAATCACCCATAATATGTCAGTCACAGAGTAATTCTTCATTATGCACCCAGGGGAGAGGTGCAGATCACTCACCTGTGTGCTCAGACTTCACAAAAGGAGCATAAATTTTCATTTTAGTCCTAAAGAGACACCTTTTTCTTTGAAGTACTGAATGCTTCAGTGGCTTCACTTGAAATCCTGAGCGTTCAGCAGCACTTCTCAGGGTCGTGCAAAGTTTATCCTTCCAAATCACTCAGTGCATCTGTAATCAAACTATCTTGGCTGTTGTCCTTGGGTTTATATCTTACTGTCTGTCGCTTCCTTCACAGGTTTAGAGGAGGTCAGAGCCCCTGTCCTTCACATCTTCTCTCACTGAAAAGATATTGTTAAAGCCAAAAGACAACTGATGGAGCTTCTCACCTGTGACTAGACGATTTAAGATAATTTCACATAACACATAGAATGTTTTCCACTACGGTTTGTGTTCAGCTGTCAAGTGGTTACTCATGCAAATTAGCTGTCTGATAGGTAGAAGCATTTCAAGTGATGTACTCAGTACCCCTCCAGGTCATTACATTTAATTCTGTTATGATATCTCTGATTGAATTCCGTTCTTGCTGTGAAAGATACTGGGTTAATCAAAATATGAGGGAGTCTACCATCCATTTTTAATTAATAGCTTACATGCTATGGTGTAATCAGTAAGATTTCATCAAGGTTACATTTAAGTGCTCATTCCATGACCCATGACCACAACTTTCAACTGAGGCTCATGCAACAATGGCAGCGGATGAAGCCTGTATTTCCAAGCACCAAAGAGACAGTTCCTGCAGCACTGTAACAAAGTGGCCTTGAGCTCACACAAAAGCTTTGAAACGGAAAGGCTGCACTGTTTCAGAAAGTAGTTAAAAATGTATCGAATATTAAGCACATATTTCTGTCCCATGACAAGAAATGCCTTTTAAACATATTTTAAAACTAAATATACACATGAATAGTTCCCTGACTAGACTGGATTTAATTAAACACTTATTTTTCTGAGCAGGGGTCTGAGTGCCTAAGGAAAGCAACAGCATGGGCAATAGCACCCAGAGCCCATCTCTGTGCAGATCTGCTTCTTGGTCATACCCAGCCCCAGCCCCAAGCTTTGTCTGATCCTGAAAATGCCTCTTCAGAAGCTTGTTTTGCTTATATCAGTCATTTCATCAACCCGGAGACAGCTGCCACCTTCTGTAAAGTGAGTGACATTTCTGTGGGCTGGAGACTAATGTTTATATTACCTTCAGTGATTCACAGGAAAAAATTAAACATTCTGTCTTACAATGGCTTCATCTCTTTGACTCACAGTGTCAAGACAGGGCTCTGCATCAGCCATTCACTGCAGGTACTCCTCAGGTTCAAGGATGGCTCTGTAGAAGTCTGAAGCGACTGTTTTTCTTTAAAGATAATTCTTACAGGTAAGAAAAGTTCAGAAAAAGCTTACAATTACTCACAGTGAGAGGCTGGGAATATGATCTTCATACAGAGTAGCAGGACAAGAGGCAGAGCTGTCTGTAGGATGACTAGTTTTGCTGAGGAACTGGATCTTGTTGTGACTCCAGAGAATCAAAATGCTTTTTCAGTCTGAGGACTGGAACCCTGATGCCCATAATGTGATAAAGCTCCCAAATGGTGCATCCTTACAGCGCTGGTTTGTTGGGCTCTACAGCTCCCTGAACCCAACAGGGCAAAGTCTCTAGTGCAGAAGAATGTGTTATTGTAAGCCTTAAAAAAAACCAAACCTGCAGAGAATTCCCATTCACTGTAAAAGGTGCTTTCACACATTATGTGTGTTTATAGGTTGTGCTGAAGGAAAAAAAGTTCTAGCATTTGAAAAAAAAAAAAAGACAAATTTGAGTGTGAAAAATTCAAATTGCTTTGAAAAGCAAATTAGGTTCTGGGTCCACATACTGGAAGATATTTAAGCTGATAAATAAATATTGCAGTTGACTTTCAGTCATGGAGTAAAATCTCTCTGGTGTCTGGAGGAACTTAAAACTCATCAAGTCTTTTGGAATAAACACTGATAATTTTCCCCCAAGTTCAAAGAAACTGGAGAGTGATACCAACTCTACATTCAAACCAGCCCAGGAGGCTCAGGCAAAGGTAGCTATTATCTCTGTATGCAAAGCATGTGCATAACAAAGGAGATGTAAAGAGGGAATCTTCCACCTCAGTAAAATTTTATGAGAACATGAAAAACAGTAAAATCTTTATCTCAGGCACCTTATGCAACATCCTCCTCATAGCAGCATTTTTCTCTCTGATTGGTTTTACAATATTCTTATTCAAGAAACAATTCTTTTCAAAATGCTAAATTTGCAGGGTTGCATTCTCGTTTCCCTGTTTTTTAAAAAACAATATTTCTATTTGAGAGCTGTTAATGTTTTTTTGGCACTCCTGGTGTAGATCAGGTAACATACAGCATGGTTTATTGGCCCAGTTTTAAAAGTCTTGAAAATCAACAATTGTTCCTGATTACAGCTTGGTTTGGGAAAACGGGATTTTTACTTAAGCAAATAGCAAAACTCCCAGCTACTCTGTGGGGTAATATTGGGACTTAGATCTGACAGTGACTGGGGGGTTTTCTTATTAGGACCTCATTTGGACAACATGGATTATTCATAAGCTTATAGTGCATAAATCCAAACAAGTGCCAAGTACAACTCCAACTTACTTGTAAATAAAAACAAAACCACACTGCCACAGCTCCCAGAAGATCACATGGCAGCTCCCAGGACTGTATCATGTATCCCTTCTGTGTCTCAGCACAGGGAAAAGTACTCTGTCACCTGTGACTGCAAAGATAACCTTGAAGAATGCCCCATATCAGGGCAGTAAGTGGGTATTAAACCCAGAAAACAGCTTTTATTTCTACATTTGGAATGTTTTAAGTCAGTCCCATAATTCCAGTATCTCACCTAGAACTGGCCAAAAGTTTTAAAGAGAAGGTTTCTTTCCAATAAGAACGGTTTTACCAACATTAAGGGCTCTTGGATCAAACCCGACATCTTTCACGTTCCCATTCTGAAAGAAACAAACAAACAAACAACATACAAAGTGGGAATTTTCCAAATCCTGAACTTTCAGTGAGTTTCCTATGGTACAAGATCAGCATTTGTATTTCCTAGCTCCTTCCCCACCGACACCAGTGTGCAAACACTTCCCACCACCTCTGAAGACCAGCCCAGCAGTGAGTCCCCTCGTGCTCACCTGCACTTACCAGACCTTCAGATGCTGACAGAATGGACAGCTCTGCCAAGCCCTTGTCAAAAATGGTGCCAAAATATGTACACAAGAAAACCTTCTTTTTTTTTTCTCCATTAAAACTTATCCCTTTCCTTCTTTTGCATTGATTTTTCCATTTTCCCTAGGAAAATCGATAAATCTTGGCAGCCTGACAAGCACGTAGAGCAAATCATTACCCATTTGATCTTCTCTGCTATGGACCTGCTTGTTAGAGCACCTTTGAAGAATGTTTATTTGTCTGGAAATATAAACATACTTGAGAATACGATTTTTCACAAAACTTTCTCCTGGGAGGTCTAATCCCTGACGTTTCTTCATCTCCTGGATTCTCTCTCACGTACTCCAGCAGTACTGAGCAACACCAGCCACATCCTGGTGTCGGTAGTTACAGTGAGTTCAGGTTCAAGGGGCTTTGATTGCTCTAAAACAGATTTCCCTGTCAGCTATCAAATTCAGGAGAGGTGGTTTGGTTTTTTTCTCCTCTCCTGGAAACTGCCTTTTTCATCTCTTGCTTTCTTAAAGCGAAGAGAATATTCCTAAACTGTCCTTCCCTTTTCTTCAGCAGGTGCCTGCTCCTCTTTTGAGGAATTTGGTTTTAAGTTCAAAAGTAAATTGCCATGGAAGTGGTACCTGCAGGTGCTTGCTCAGAGCTGGACACTCCTGCTGCCAGCCCTAAAGGCTCCCCACAGGATTTATGGAAGAATGATAAATGTTAGCTCACTCAAGACAGAATGCAAACATTATGTAGAAGTTCTGCAAGGAAATTGATTTCCTCTTCACAAAAAGAAAAGGTTAATTACAGAGCTTTGGGAACATGTTTATTATTTACTACGAGTAATAAAAAGCTCACCTTGGACTTGGATAGCAGTTTAACCTGAAGATCAAGCTTGCTACTATTCCAATTTTGCAGCTGAATAAACTTTGATGTGGAGAGAGGGCATGGGGGACCCCAACTTCTCTCAGGGACCTGCACGAGGAAGGTGTGTCCCCAGCACCCATCCTGCCCGCTGTTCCTGCTAAATGGGCATGAGGGGATGCAGCCAGCCCAAGGGATGAAGCCAGCTGAGGGCACAGCCCACTGTGAGCTGGAAACCACGGGCAATAAGCATAGCTTGTCCCTGTACGGGCACCAAGGATCCTTCCTGATGCCAAACAGTCTTGGCTTTTGCTGAAACTTGTGGGGCTGGCTTGGTCTCCCTGCAGCGTTCTACAGGCAGCTCTGCAGACTTCAGGGATCAGACTCTGGGGCAGCCGAGCAGGCTGGCAGGAGGTGCTCAAATCATTCAGGCTACCGCTTTGACCAGCCAAACACTGCTCTTCTCTTTTGCCCTGTTTTGTGCTCACATCGCTTCCCAGCGTGGCTGGGTCTCATGGAAAGATCCGTTTGGCTTTGTTTTTTGTCAAAACAATCTTCACAAGCTGTTGAGTACGACGCTTTCCTTTGTGGCCGTGTCGAGACCCACGAACAGGAACCCTTCAGCCTGAGCCTGAGCCCCCCGCGCTCCGTAAGGGAAGGGTGGGAAGTCCTGCCTCCTCCACTCCTGCAGTGCTGCGGGCAGCTGACGCTTGTACCCTTGGAAAGGTCAAACGCCTCATAACAGGAGCATTAGAAGCTCTGCAGAGCCCGGGCTGAGCCTGTAACTCACTGCCCACGCCGCGGCGTGAATGCAGATCTGCCGTCCTGGGGAGCCACGGCCACGGCGCAGCAGCCGAGCGGCTCCGGTCCTTCCCACCCCACCACGGCAAGGACAAGGTCCCACACCGACAACATTCATTTGTTCCTTTGATGAGGGAGATAACCGGGAGAGGAGAACGGTAGGAAAAACAAAGCCGACCTCAGGACATCTGTGATGCGCCGACAAGAATGCCAAAAGGCAAGAAGTCCTATTTTTAAAAGCCATCGTGCTGGAGCTGTGGGAACGCGCTGGTGTCGGCAACAACCCACAGCAGCTCCCTGGCACAGCTGGCTCTTCCGTGGCACAACGCTGCCTCCACAATATGCCCCCGGAGCAAGAAGCTGGGCTAAAATCACCACAACAACCCAGCCGTCTGTTTGAAGGTCAGTCTTAGGGAAATCAAAGTTTGTGGTTAAAAACAAACAAAACAAAACAACCAACCAACCAAACAAAAGGATGCCAGTTTTCCTATTATGTCTGCATGGTTAAATTTAGCCATGACTGATTCTGCAGAGGAACTCCAGATGTGTACAGGACAGAAAGAGAGGAAGGCAGAACCAAGATGCCAATGAACAGCCAAGGCACACAAAGCCTGTGACACGCTCACAGAAACACAGAAGGATTCAAAGAAGCTTTTGTAATAGCAGCTTCATGGTCTTACATTGCAAAAGAACAGTTATAAGGAAACTAACATTTTCTTAGGCACTCCAGGTTAAGAATATATTTCTAAGACTTCAGATTAATGAGATCTATGCACTCACTTAAAGCAGAAAAAATTCTTTTTTAATTACTCAAAAGAAAAACCCAATAATTAATAACCACCAGAAATAATAAATCAGCCAGTGTAACCTCATTTCCATTACCCCTATTAGCTGAAAAGATTGGTAGATCAAACCCAATTTAATTCTTCCAGAAATAAATACACTATCATTTCTGGCCTCATTTCCCGAGACTGCAGAGTCAATGTGCTCAGGCCGCCTGCCTGTTTGTCCACTCTGATAAGTTTGGAGCCTGCTGGCCAGTTTCAACTTGAATTAATGAAGATGTAGTAGTCTCAGAGATGCTGGTGTCAGACCTGTTCTGTGACCAAGCTCTGGCCAGGAAGGACTCAAACAAATGCCCCCACTTTGAGAGGCAGCAGCAAAGCGGTGTGAGACCTACTTAGCTCGTGCACAGACGTGGATGGGCACAGAGAGAGGGGGAATACAGAACCACACATGAGGACACAGACAGGGCACAGAGGGATTGCATGGAGGGCTCAAAGAAAGCCCTTACTCACCAAATGGCCAGTAAATGTATTTGTGATTTCATATAGGATAACTTATCACCATTTATTTACCCTCAAAAAGTCAGATTAATTTAATACTAAAAATATTCAATTATCTCTATGCCAAAAAAATACTTTTGAAAATTTCCTCAAACTATCCCTAAATTCCCACAAACTGGAGGGATAATCCTTAACAAGCTGACGAGCAGGTTGTGTGCTCTGAAAGAAATTCCCAACCAGTCACTTACAACATATTTTGTATTACCAAAATATTTACTGAAAGGATATGATGCAACGTCTCCTTCTGTTTGCAAAACTCTCCTAAGGCCAAAAATAGGTTATGACTTAAAAATAACATGCACCACTTTGGAAATCAATGTAATATTCCCTGACCAAGACCCAGTTAGCAAGTCATGAGGTCTCACACTTCTATTTTTAGCAATAGATTATGTTTTTTCTTGGGCATTGACAATGACTACTTTCTTTATGCCTCAGTTCTGTAATGTGACCATCCATTTACTAAATAAGATGTTTTAGATACAATCCTGTGCCAGTGATTATGGCAAACACACAAAGCTGGTGACCAGCATTACCCAGAGGTCGGGTGTGCCTTGTGTAAACAACAAACTTCTCCCAGGTGCCTCTTTAGCTGAAGTAAGCCAGCAAAAAAGGGATGGCAAGGTGGATCACAGTCACAACACAGGAGCCAGCTACTCCTACAGTCACTTCTACCTTCTCCTTGGTCAGAGCATTTGTGGTTGACAGGGTTGGACTTGTACCAGGAGAGAGAAGTCTTTGATCAGTCCCACAGGAAGGAATGAGCAGAACCCACAGAACATCTCAAACCTCTGCATTCAGGGCAAAGACTCACCTTGAGCATTGAATACAGTCCAAAGACATAAATTATGAACAGGCCAGGAGCAAGAGAGCAGTCCAAAACAAAAAATAATGTAACAGCACAATTGTTTGGATCTTACCATTGAGCAGAAGTGGCAATGAAGAGGTATAAAAGGTCCCAACCACCAGGAAAACAACAACAATCTCAGCCTCAAGTTGATTCCCAGTCTGCCTGAGAGGAATGATCTGGGCAGGGACCACGTTGGGGACAGTGGCTGGCTGGATTTTCTCTGCCTTGGCTCATCACCAGGGGATGGAAAGCCACTGTGGACATTG
Organism: Sclerurus mexicanus; assembly: GCA_013396755.1. Lineage (NCBI taxonomy): Eukaryota > Metazoa > Chordata > Aves > Passeriformes > Furnariidae > Sclerurus > Sclerurus mexicanus. The sequence continues at coordinate 1,755,150 of VWZF01003891.1, read as the reverse complement.
ACTGAGAAACCCAAGAAGAGATAACAAAATCAGCATTTACACGCTCACAGGGAAAGTCTTCATAAGGACCTGTCACATTTCCACTCCAGCCTGCTGCAATACAAAATGGCCTTTTGTATCAGGTTTGTTTTTCTTCATTAATTCTGATGTTAACCGTTATCACATCCTGCTTTCTGTAGTAATTGCAGCAGACAAAAGAGATGAGCCTGAAATATCAATGGATGCGAGTAGCTCTTGACTTTAGAGAGCTCCAAATCAATTCTTTGTTCTGTGAGTTTATCTTGAGCAAAACAAAAGCAATCTGGTAGAAACCAAACGCAACAGAGAGTGCCATGCAGGCTGGTAAGCACTGCGGATGAGAGCTCTGGTAGCGCTTCGAGGAGGACACGACACATTAGTGTACAGATACCTCATCTCTTGCTACACGAATGCACTGGACAGTGTAAACTCAGAGCACGGTGCTCAGCCCCGACCCAGCATGATCAATCCCACAACAGCTTAAGTACATGCTAAGTGGATTACCTGGCCAACAAGCCGTTTCACATGGTGCCAGCTCACCTTCAGCTGCCTTCAAACATGTGACAAAATGTGGGCAATAAATTCCAGGATGCTGGCATGACATCCTGCATGACACCACAACACTGAGCAGCTCTAGCTCTGTCAATGCCATGCACTGTGACCAATTCAGACTCATTTCCTTCGGCTTTATGGAGCATTTGACTGCTAAACAGCAACGTGCTGAGATGCTCTAAACCATCCTAGCCGGGGCTAAGATGAGGATGTGACCGAGAAGCCCTCCTGACTAGATTTTGGGATTGCTCATAGAGCTTTACCAGCTTTGTTATCAGAGGCGTGCACATACGTGACAAAGCTGGGGACCTGAAGCTCATGGGTGTGATACTGTGCTCTGGAAGCATTCATGGCTCTTGGTCCTCCCCTTCAGCACCTGAATCTACAACTTGCAGTTCAAGGCTCCAGATATTCAAATCTAATAATTTCACTAGTGACTCACCAACAATCAAGTATTTTCCTGCACTCATTAGCCAAGCAGGAGATATACTTTTCAAAAAGTAAAAACATGTCTTTCCTTGACACAAGGGAGCCATGCAAACAGTTAAAAATAAGTAGATAATCCCTAAAAATGGTGGCTTCTTTTACAATTGCTCTTCTAGACTCTAGACTGATGTATAATGGCTTTACTAGCTGATTGCAAGTAAGATCTGCTCTAAATGGAGAGGAAGATGCATAAGCATCTGTCAGAAAAAACCTACTTTTTTATATCAAATTTATCAATAATTTAGTCCATGTTTAGCCTGCAGCCCCTTATTCCACACAATCTTCATTCACTTTTACTACTAAGATTTCATTAACTTTTAGTACTAACATTATTGCTCACCAGAGTCTAAAGCAAACGAACGTGGGCATGGAAAACACGTGTATGTTTTTATCCCTTCCATGTTGCAGCACGCATAAAAGGAATGTGGTTTCTGTTTCTCTGCTTTCCGGGGGGAGTCACTGCTCCAGAGAACCCCAACACCTGGTGAAAATACTTAATTCCTTGCCTTTCTTATTTGCTTGTACCTCTGAGAATAAAAGCAACAGACATTTGCTAGACAGCCCGACTTCAAACTGCCCCAGTGCAGGGGGCAAACTCCTCTGCAGCTCTTCGGCTCCTCATGGGAGAGATTTCAACAGCACCCTCACTAGCAAAAACTTGCAACAATTTCAGTGGAGCAGAGTTCTTATAAATTCAGGAGAACAGAGCAGAGCTCTGTCTTGTAGGGCAGTTTTCCATGTCATCCATGTAAGGCTTCTTAAGGGACCACCTCTTTAGGAATAAGAGCACACTGCCATTGCCCCTGGGTTAGGGAGTGTGCCTCCTTCTGCCTGTTGCCATTCTCCAGTACTGCAGGAATACCATTTATCAGAGAGAACGGCTCCACGTGGCAAAGTTGGAGGGGAACATGGAAGGTGCAAATTAAGGTGAACAGCACTGGAAGCCTTGCAGTGCTCTGGCATCCACTTGCAGCAAATTCTACAAGGATACTTGTAAATGGCTTGCAGTTATTTCAGTAGGAATGATCTAATAGTCAAGTTGGTTTTGCACAGATCATTATTATAATTGATAGCATGAAAAGGATGAAGAATTATGCTTCCTCCTGAGCCTCCTGTATTTAAGTTAATTTCATCAGGATAACCATTACCTGGGGGTACCCAGCCCGGTGAAGACCTTTCTTTTCATGCATTAGTGAATTATGTTTTAATTCCTTTTTATCCGTGATGGAAATACTATGAGGAAAGCCAAGCACACATAGATAATCTGGGACCCTGCACCGGTCTTTGCCAGCTGCCTCCTCTAAGGAGCTCCTGTGCTGCATGCTGTCCCCATGCCTGAGCAGCCCGATGATGAGCTGAACTCCCTTCCACATCTAAATTAACAATTTTGTGTATCATTACCTGGCCTTAATTTATTCGTGATCTTTGGCTTCTTAATACAGAAAAATGGAATAATGAAGTGCCAGCCAGAGGGCTGGCTTTGTCCATAGATCATTCAGAATGTTTTTCTATTCCAAACCTGAAGCCCTTAAAAGCACTCCGACTCCACGGCATATTGAATCCTCTGAATGTTTCTTATCTCATCTACTTCTTCTTGTCTCATTCTGTCAGAGACCCTCCCTGTTGGATAAAGTCATCAGGTCTTTGAATAAGGAGAAACAGTTTCTTTCACTTGATTAACTGCATTACTTAATGCTATCAGCTGTATTAGGGGACAGGAGCATGAGACAGGCTATCAGGGAATCAAAGTCAGTCACAGCCACACAAATCTCTGCAGCAGCACCATGAGGTTTGAATAATCAATTGTACATTCCCAGGGAGTTTGCCTCCAATAATAAAAATGTTTCTTGTAGCTTTCAAAGGTGTTGTGCTTGCACAGTAGATTGACAGTAGAGACAAAAAAAATCCTACAGCATCAGGTTTCGTATTATTTTCAGAGCTTGAGATGGGTAAGGTGCAAATTTTGAGCAATTCAGAGATGAGAATTTGCTATTAAGAAAAAGATATATGTAAATACTAAAATGAAAGAACTTAACTTTGCCTCTTTCCAGGTGTAACTGGGTGGGAGAGTGTCTATTGCAGAGCAAACTCTCAGCCACCTGAAGCCTGAGAAAGTCCTGCCTGGCTTTTTACTAACTAGTAACTCAGTGAGGTCTAAGCCAGTGCTAACCTTCTCAGTGGTTGCTGAGTGTTTGAAAGAGAGCTGCCCACCGCACCAGGGAGGGGTCTGAGGTCCCAGGGAGCTGCACACTTATGCCAGTGGAGGTGTTGGACATGGGACACAAATCCCACACTTTTCCAGAGCCCAGATGAGAGTCCCTGCAGCACCAGGGCACCTGGCCCTCCTGCCCCAGCCGACTACCTTGGAGATGAGTTCTTGGTACCTTCAGCTCCTGAACTGCTCGGCTGGAGGAAGGAGCAGAAGCTTTGCTGGGGAGGAGACAAAGTACAGAGCTCTGGCCATGTCAGATAAGGCTTCTGCTTTTAAACCAAGCAATTTAGTTCAAATTGCAAATACACACAAGCTATTTTTATCTGATGGCATTCATCAGTCGATTCTAGTACATCAGTATCCACGTCAAAACTGTCACATGTGGTAGATGTCTCAGGAGAGGGACTGGGGCTGGTAAAGTCTGATAAAGTCAACCAGGACTTCACAGAAACTCTTGAAATTGGGAGCCCAAGCCAAACACCCAACTTGGTAAGCTCTTGTCTGAAATTAAAACCCTTATACCTCCCCAGGCAGAGAGGCTTCCCAGAATAAACATCACTGCAGCTAGAACATGGAGTGAACTGCAAAATAATTAAACTCATCACGTGCCAAGGCAAACCTGACTGATCGCTGCAACGCTGATTACTTGCTCCCCCTGCTCTGGAGAGCATTAGCATGAGAGTGAAGACAGCTTCCATACTCCCTGGAATATCAAGGTTATCTCTTGGGCAGTATGGGTGAGGTTATTGGAGCAGAAAAGGCTTGTTTCAGATCATTATCACACCCTCTTCCCCTTCTACTGCCCATACCTCTGGGAGGCCTCCCCAAACAAGAAACCAGTCCAGTCTTGGGCACTTCCAAGCAATTATTATTCTTCATGCCTCCTGAGGACACTGCGCTCACCCAGTTAGATGGTACAGTAACCGACTCCACTCTCTGCAGCAGCTGCTTGCCAGAGATTAGGACTCTCAGCACAATTTTTTTACCTAAAAGAATTTACAGCTTCAATTCCCAGTCATTTCTCAACCCTGCTGCAGTTCAGCCATCTGACAGAAGCACACCAAATCTAATGTTTGGGAAATTCATATATATATATATATATATATAAGTTCCCAAGTAAGATACATTCACTATCTGAAGCCCAGCCTCCAAGCTTTTTTCCGAGCTGCTCAGCTCCAGCCACCGCATGCTGCAGGAGGAAGCAACAGGTCTCAAACCCAAGCAGATTAACTCTCCAGAGCTTTTCTAATTAGAGACACCAGCTCCTTGCCAAGGAAATGTGCTTGCTGCCGCTTATTTTAGCTCTGCAGTTCTGACAAACCAGTCACTTTCCTTCTTATGATCTTGTGTAATTGGAAGACAAACTTTTTCTGAATAATGAATGCTCAGAGACACCACTACTCATGAAGCTGTGTATTTTCATGATAAAAATAGATCTACAAAATGATAGCTTAACAGTAACAGAGAATTTGCCCCTGTAAATCACTGAAGCAGTGAACAGTTGATGTTGGCAGGAGTCTCCCCTTCAGCCCCTGCTCACACTGGGAACCAATCTCAACATCGGGTCAGGTTACTCAGGCCAGTTAAGCTCCTAGTGTCTCCAAGGACAGAGGTTGCACCAAACCTCTCTGGGCTGAAGTGGCAATGTCTGAACACCCTCACAGTAAGAACATTTTTCCTATCTAAACCAAATTTCACTTACTGTAAGCCCCTGAAGCCCCTTGTTCTTCACTGTGCAGCTCTAAACAGAGTCCAGCCTTAGTCTCTAAAAGTGCTCTTTAGATGACATCACATTTATTATTTGAATTGCTATGTGGTGTTCTCTGTATTTTAAGTCTTTAAAAACCAGGCCTTATTTTGTTGTGAATTACTGGGTAGAAATGAGAAGAAACGCTTTTCTACACAAGTGGGTCCAGTGCACAAGGATCCCTTTTGCAGGACAATGAGGTGAATTAGGACCCTCAGCCAAAAACAGCCCTAACAAAAACTTGTGCTAGCCAAAGGAATGTACGTTTCCATTTGCCGTGATGGTTTCGCTCCCTGTGTCATTTGTGTGTCTCAAAACTGAGCTGAAATCAAGGGCCAGGACACGCACTGTCCACCCTTCCCCACAACAGATGTGTGTGACATCACAGAAACCAGGAAAAAGATGAGAGCAAACCAGAGGTCAATGCAATACAGAGGGTTTAATAGAGTTTTCTGTGCTGTTTCCCTTGGACAACACTGAGGGCTCAGCCTTTTGTCTCAACATACCACTGCAACTTTTGGCAGATTCGTAATCGAAAAAATACCATGGGGATATTTTATTCTGTTTCTTTTTCTGGTTTTCTCCTTCCCCAGACTGTCTTGGGAAAAAGTAGGTAGAGGAGTTTCAGATATTGCCAACTGCTGCATTAAAACAATACAATTTTGGGAAGCCCCAAAGCATTATTTGTAGCCACAACAAACACAGTTTATTACTAAGCCTTTCACGTCAGCAGATCCCAGCAAGGAGCTGAAGAACTGATTGCGTAGCTAGGCATATATACACCCCACCTAAATATCGAACATTAATTTGAAGTATTAAATGCCTACAGTCCACACATTTTAAACTACAGAGGGAGGAACAACTGAGGTGGGCTGAATAACAACACAGATGTGCAACTCAGTCTCTGCTTCCTGCAGAGTGAGCCCAGAGGGAATGCTGTTCCATCCCATGGAATAAATGCCAAACCTCAGGTAAGATGAACCCAAAGCCTCATCCCAACAGCCACTACTGCCCCCAACAGCTCCTCCAGAGTCAAATATCAAGGCTCCTCATCGTTCTGTATTATTTAAAAATTCAACTGTTGATTCTAGCAGTCTGTCACATCACAGCATATTGCTCTTCTCTCTCTAAAACATATAGTGTGGGGAAAGGAAAAAAGCAGATGCTCCTTTTTCTTCCCTGTTTGAGCTTTAACTCCACAGAAGTCCTTCTCCCCTGGACCTTTAAACACTGCTCTTACATGGAACACACAGCCTAAGATACTAATTCCAAAAGAGCCCCTTGTGTCACAAATTCAGCAGCAGTACCAAAGCACACGGTGGCTCTTGTAATTTGCTTTCTACTAATACAACATTATACATCAATCAATAGGTCAGAGGATTTCACTGCTCACTGGCTTGGTGGAACTGATTAACAGGGTGATAGAGAAGATTAATTTATTGCAGGATCTGCTGGGAAGCTAAATGCTTGCTGGAGGAAAGAAATTGTCTACTTAGATTTAACAGAGGAATAATTCTCACTCATATATGTGTACATACATACAGAATAAGATGTAGGAATATATGGACTTCAGTTCCAAACAGCTGCAGCACATGGTCAAGTTAGACTGGAGATGAAGGATGGAGAAAAGCAGCATGGACCTTTTGCTTTTGCATCCCTCTGCACTGGTAGAAAAGCTCTTCTCTGCTCTTCTTAGTAGACTTAGGAGCCTTTTAGGACCCTGTCCAGCAGCTGCACAGCTAGTTTTACCATCTCAAACAGCCGAGGTGGCTGTGCAGTGTGCTGGGACATAGACATGCCCCAACAGCATCTGCATCACTCCTGCTCATGTCACCAGCCTCCAGAACTCACCTCTGCTGGCTGGGCTCTCCCAGGCCATGGTGGGTTTGCTCTTAATTCATCTGCCTGATAGAAAGAGCAGAGTTTTCCTTTGGGATTTAGCACAGCCTCACATGAGCTCTGAAGAGCACGTGGCACTAGTGCCACACATCGCTGGGAATTTGACCACACCAGCGCAAGGAGGGACGTCCCCATCAGAACAAAGAAGATTCACCTACCAAGGCAACATCTAGGGGACCAGGATGGGCAGTGATGCCCCTTGGCCACATGCTCCTATGTGCTGGGCTGGGGTGTGCCAACAGATTGTGTACAGGGCTTGTAGCACAGCCAGGATGGAGCGAGAGCCACTGCAGCGTGAAAGGATTGGCATCGGCCCAACAGGCTGCTGCTTAATGGAGTGGTTTTAGATACACATATTTGGGCAAGGAGCAATCGATACTGCACCGAACAGCACAGCACATGCATTGTCTGCAGCCAATTATGCTGCACTCTCTGCTGTACTATATTCATTTTAATGTTACCCTGAAAGGAGGGAGCATGGCAGGTCAGCCAAGGAAAGCGACAGCGCTGCTGTACAACCCAGCCCTCATTTCTTTGAAAACCCATGACAACACAGGGCAAACCCTGTCAGCCAGGCCCTTACAGAGCATGGTTCGAGGAAATCCATTAAGCCTTTACCCAGTTCACCCCTACTGCTGTGTTCTCTTCCCTGTGCCACACGTGCCATTCGGGCTGTGCCACTGGCTCTGCTCCCTGCCCAGCACAGCATCACCCCTTCGCACCAGGCCCCAGCAGCAACAGCACAACCCAGCTCCTTGGGGAGAAGCAGGATGGAGTCCTGGGGACTCAGCTCACCTTCCTTGTCCTGACCAAGCATGGGTTGTTTAGGGCAACACAGGTGCCCAAACTGAGCCCAGATACCTAAGGGTCTTACCCTGTGCCTGGGTATCAGACTATTGATTCACTCAGCACAGGGCAGCACCATATAGAAAGTCATATTATAGCACCAAGGATGCTGCTCTGAGCTGAATTGCCTCTCCTCGACACAGCACTGCAGTCTGCTGGGTCACAGCATCCTTCATCTCTTTGCACATCAGCTTATAATCTGTGAAATGTCATAACCATCCTTTTCTCCCAACCTTCATCTGACTCTTCTCCAAGGCTGAGTCTCCCCTCACAGCATCTTCAGCTCTTGGATCTCAGTCTCATCCTATCTGGCATCTATTTTAAAGCCTCCAAATGACAAAGGAGAAAAACCCCAAACATCTAAAAAAGACATTATTTTAGTTACCCACTCTGGGTGCAAAAAGACCCTCAATTGTTTGAGGCCCATGGTTCAGAGGTATAGCTGTTACAGGATGCTGACCAGCACAACACACACTGCTGCCATGCTCTCTGCAGTACCTGGAGGTGCTTCTCTATCCCAAAAGACAGGAAATTAACATTTGCAAAAGCTTTCAAGTGTTCCCAGGCAGGAAGCATTATGGGAGGCAGTAGAATCAGTATTATTTATATAGATCCCATTATTACAAACTAGAACTCCACACCGTCACTGTAATAAAGCATTACCCAGGAGGCCACTGAAAAAACTGAACAAAATCCTGTAATACACTGGGATGAAATGAGAACACAAAAGGAGAGAGCCTTTCAGATGGCTTGATGTTATCCCCTTAAAGGGAGCTGCCTTGACATATGCTGTGCATCGCAGGGGACTGGCACGTCAGCAGAGCGCTCCACGACAGCCGCAGGGCTCGAAAAACCACCTTTCCCTTCCCACCTGCATTTTCTGCTTTAATTCTCCCCGTTTTGTTTTTCTACTGATGTGAATATGTCTCTTCTGTTGGGGGATTTGGCAGTAAGAAATCCCAGGGCATAGCCCTGGCAGGTACTGTTTGAGGGCAGTACTAAACAATCTTCATGCAGAAGGTCCCTAGCAGGGACAGATTGAGCCAAATTCCTCCTGAAAGACTGGGCTACTGCTTTGCAGAGCCCCACAAGCTATGATGTGCCCTCTTTTTTCAAGCAACTAGCTACAGAAATGACAGCAGCAGCAGCATATGCTGCAGAAATGAAGCCAAACATTGCCTGGGTTGGGACCCTGCCCAAAGGATGAGCAGTTTCTGCCTGCGTGCTACCACAGGGGCTGCAGTGCTGTTAAGCAGCCCGGGGTGCCTGTGAGTGACACCAGCACACCAGTGCTGCTGACCTGGCTGTGGCTTTGCCTCTGCCTGGGCATGGCTACAGGCTTGGCTGGAGGTAACAGTGCTTTTGCACCTATAGACAAAGTGGCTATTTTTTAGGCACAAGCTTCTGGAACGCAGTGACCCAGGAGCTGGCGAGCTCTTCATTCAGCTCCCATGGAGCCTCACTGCACCACTGCAACCAGGGGATGTACACCCAGGGGATAGGGAAAGCCAATATTTTTTGTGCTCCTGCTGAGGGAGCTGCAGAGAGAAGCTCATTAGTATTGATCTAGATACCCAAAATCAGGCCACTCCAGCCCCTCCTATTTGTAGAAGCAATAATTCTCTGTAGGTGCTTAAGGAATACAGAACAGACCACATGTGAAATAACCTCATTTCAGACCTGGATCCATTCCAGGACAATTGTGGGCAATTACCAGCATTTGGTGATTTGCAGCAGAATTTTCAGCTGGCATTTCCATCATGCCAGTCAGAGCCCCTGAGGAGCAGTGGGCTGTGTTAGGGAGAGGCTGAGCTGGGAGCCTGCAGCACTGGCACAGCCTGAGCGCCCCTCATAGTGCCAGCCCAGCCCCGGGATGGGCAACTGAGCAGGCTCTGCCCACGCGCTGCCCTCCTGCTTGTTAGACAGGCTGGGGACAGAGCCAGCCAGGACAGGCACAAGCCAACCAAGCCAGCCAAGTTAAACCCATCCAGAGGCACCCTCTGAGTCAGGGCCAGCTAAAGCTGCTAGTTGTCACCAACAGGATTGCTGTATTTTAACTCAGTGTATTCCAAAGCACTGCTGGGACCTGCACCTCTGGCCAGAGCCCCTTCTCTGATAAGAAACTCTCATTAAACAAACTCCTAAACAAGCAGGTTTGTATTAATTCTCAGCAAGCACGTGAAGACAAGTTGCCCAAGGAGACTCCTCAGCAGTTCAAGCCAACTATTAGTATATTCAAAAAATATAGCAAGATCCATCCAAGGACCGTGGATAAAGCTCAGTATAACCCAGTACTGATAAATAAATGGAGTATCTGGGAACTAAAGATCAGCTAATTTGCATGTCATCGACTGTGGAAAATAAAATGTCGAGTAAACCAGGTATTTTGATTGCATCAGTACTTTGACAAAGACCTAAGCCTGGAGCAGACTTCTATGTGCAATAGATTTTCAGTCTAAAACTATTTTATACAAAATAAAGGAACTCAAATTATTTTGAAATTAGTTAACCCATAGGTATTACATGATAAACAGACACATAGCCAATAGTTTCTGTCCTTGGTCCAACCCTATTCAGTACATTACTCAATTATCTGGGAAATGCACAAAGCCACTGCTGATGCAGTGAGTGCACGGCAATATTGGGTGCCAGGAACAGCATTAATGATGGGAACAGATCTGGAAAGCCGGGTAATATCCGTTGATTTGAGCAAAGTGGTCTGAATAGCTGCAAATGGCACAGTGCCTGCCCAACGACCAAGTACATGGGTCATGCTAATCATACAGACAACGGCAATTAAGAAAAGGAAATGAAGAGGTTTGTACAGAGCCAGCCGCACGTGAACTCCTCATGTGATGCTGTTACTAAGAGGGGAGAAGCAATCCAGGGCTACATAAATAGGAGATTAACAAGCAAGTGAAGGGAAAGGGTGTTATTTCGGCATCCAGTATCCAAGATACCATTGCTAAATGCTGTGAGCAGCTCTGGTGACCATATTTCAAGGATAGTTCTGAAATATATGAAGGACTCAGACAAGGCTCTGAAGTTATATTGGCTCTGGAAAGGTTGCCTGATAGTAAGAGGCTTTTGTGGCTCAGGCTGTGCAGTTTTCCCAAGAGGTGGTAGGGATAATTCAGCCACAGTCTACAATTACCTCTGAGAGGAAGAAACTCTGATAAGTGTGGGGCTCCTGGCCCAGCCAAAACAGACATATTGCAGAGGTTGTAAATGCAGCAAACATTTTAAAGCAGAGGGCAAGCAGTCCCTGGAAGCAGAGTCCTGGGCTACAACTGAATCCACCCCACTCACAGAGAACCACAGGTGACATGTAGACAAAACCCCAGGGCTCAGGCTGAAGTTAGCAGCCCAGAGCAGAAGGTGCAGGTGGAGTTTGGATGTGTAAAGCAGCACCTCCTGGCTTGAACACCCAGGCAAGGCAGCAGCAGAGGTCCTGCAGGTGAGGAACCCCGCCCAGTTGTGCTTAAATGCTCTCCCCATCTGCCCCATCTCTGACCTATGTGTGACACTTCCCTTAACAGTACCAAAAATGAGATCAAGTGGGAAAAACTGCAAATGAATAAGAGAAAAGGATGCTTCATGGAGAGTACGTGCAGAGCTGACAGTTCAGACTGCCTTCTAGGGCCATTTTCAACACAGGACAACTGAGGTCTTTGGGGTTTATTCCTCCAAGGGGACACATGAACAACTTGAGAATGGATTTGGGCTGTGGCTCTGTACCTTCCCACTGAGACCATCCCAGGATGCAATGGATTAAAAAAATGACAGACCATACACAGGACATTGCTCCAGCTGCCTCACCAGATATGCCCAGCAGCCTCCCGGCCTCTCCCCAGGAACACTTGGTTTGCCCAACACTCGATCCCACAAAGCCTCAGCAAAGTCACTGGCAGGGACAGGAGCAGGACAGCCCCCTCCCTGCTGTCCACTTCACCAGGCACCTGCAGAGCAACAAATCCTAATGCCAGCCGGGGCTGAAGGCAGAAATTCTCATTTCTGCTCATTAGCAAGTGCGTCAGGGTCAGGTTATTGTGCACAAGAGGAGCACAGGAATGCTCATCAAGGCTTTATGCCCAGCTGTACATAAATGAAGCACCCTCTGCCTTCACATGGCTGTTGTGCTTTCCAGGCCACTGCAAGCACTGCCACCCAAACCTGTGCCTGCTTTACCTGGGAGGACTCTGCACATCGTCTAATTAAAAGAGGGGGGGGGGAAATGCAACAAGCCTCCAGAGCAATGAGGCAATGTTTCACATGTCAGAACAGCAGCTTTAACTCAAGTTTGGAATCTGTTAGAATGCTTTGACTAAAAAAAAAATAAAGGCTGGCACTATGACAGAATATATTGTAATGGAGCCTGCAGCATCAGATCTTTTCCAGGCAAGAACTACTTGTTACAATAAATGATCTAAAAAATCAGTATTCATATAAGAACTGTGTGCATCCATAAAATAGGAGTTGCAAATACATTAGGTTTAAAACAATCTCAGGAAAAAAAAGAATTCATTTTCAGTTAAGTTCCCCCATATCCTGCCCTCTCAAATCACTATGAAGAGCATCCTATGGTCTCAGAAATCCCATTATCTCCCTGTTCTTCTCATAAATTCAGCAGTGTTTCTTTGATAAATTACATTCTTTTCTATCATATTATTTTAGTAGAAAGTACACGTCAGAGTTCTTCATTAAAGCCCACACCCTGTAAAGTGAATTTTTTATATATAATTGGAATACATACATGTGTAGTGTATAAATATAGTACATGCACATATAGATGGGATCATGATGTTCCATTACCAAAACAGCACTTCTATAGATCTAAAAGAGCCTATTGTGTTCTGTGATTTATGTGTTTTTGGGAGCGGTGCTTGTCACCCAGAGCTCTATACCTCCTTCATTCCTCTGGTTAAAATAGATTATTCTTTTTTAGTTTGTCTATGTGATAAGCTATTCTGGAAAAGTTATTCCTGTGTGGATGCCCTCAGTTTGAAATGGAGTACTTTATCTTTTTCATGTAGCTTTATCCATATGCTCAACAGTCCCCTATCCCAGATGAGGAAACCAAAGAAAAAACTGAGCAGCAAGTCTGCCTCCAGCCCATGTGACAAATAGTTCAAATGTCCTAACGTTGGTGCTAGGCTAAAAAAGCTCCTCAATAACAAAGCAAACTCACACATTAGCTATACATATGCACCTTTATGGTGGGGTGTGACTGGTCCAACCAAGGGGAAAGAGATGTAGGGGAGAGAGGACTGCAAACACCATCACAGGATACAAGATATGCCACTGTCATTCTTGTGTCCATCGCATCTGTGAGGCAAATGCTGCACTTCCACCCATTTTAGAGACAAGCAACTGAAGCATGTGTGGGAACACAGACAACTCCTGTTTCTGAGGGATTTGGGTGCTCTCATCATACAGACTTCCACCAAAAGCACCCAGTGGTTCCAGTGACTTGCTTGGGTGCAGGAAAGGAACCTGTGCCAGTGCAGGGAATTAACCCTGAAGCAGCCTTGATTCCAGCTTTGGAACTGGCCATTGCTGCGCTCCCACTTAACACAGAAGTGGCCTTTTCAGGAAAAGCGTCAGTATAAGACACTTTCATTTTACATTAATTTACTTAACATTACCTTGTGCTAAGCATGTAGGAAACGAGCAATTAAGGAAAACCACAGAAAGACCAGCCATTCATTTCCATGCAGTTTAGATTTATTTTTCCAGTAACCTGGGTGATGGGAGGGCAAACGAGCCGGGCTGCAGCTCCTCCCCTGGGTGCATCACGGGGCCAGCCCGAAGGTGCGGGCTGACACATGGACCCCCCCCAGCACACCGTGCCTGCCGCATCCCCCCCTCCCCGCCCCAGGGGCCAGGGCAAGGACTTCGGCCCCGAGCCCTGCCAGCAGCGCACAGGTGCATCTCTCCTCAGGTAACAGCAGCTGTGGCCAGGCTGGGACAGCAGCGGCGCAGGAAGCAAACCCGACCCAAGCGGCCCCGGGACACACGGGCACAAGTGACAGGGCTCTGCGTGCAGTGCCACACGGGATGGACACGGCTCCGGAGGCTGCAGATGTGCATCCCGTATCCTCAGCGGCCCCAAGGAGGCGGAGGATGAGTCACGGCCGTAGGTAGGTCAGGCTGCGAGGCGCTGCCGGCAGGAACACGCTGAGCAGCCCCTAAAGCGTCCCCGCGGGAGGCAGGCGGCCCATTCACCTCTCCTTTCCCAGCTAGAAGCTTTACAGCCTCTTTATTTAAAAGATAAAATGGAAATAAACTTTCGAGTGACGTTAAATAAAACTTTCTAAAATAGAAGTTCCATTAAAAGGGGAGGCTGAAAGCAGGTATTTCTGAAGCTGCCGCATCCTTCACAGCGCTCGCACTTATCGCATCCCGAACCCCCCTGGAGGAGCCGCTGCCTCCCCCCCTGCTCCAGCCTCGCACTCCTTGCTCTAGTTAAAATAAAAGGGAAGGATCCCTGCCTGCAAAGAGAGGTTTGCCGGGAGCCCGAGCTCCCAACAATCGAGTCGCTCTGTCAGGTTAATTAGCACATAAATTAAGAAATGCGTTGCACGCAGTAGTACAAGGCACAGCTGGGGCCCCCCTTGACACAGCACAAAAGGAAGGCTGTGGGGATGGAAATGAATGAAGCACCAGGGAGCCAGGCACAACTTTGTGCCATATCTATGGCCAGCGGTGCAGAGCGTCTCAATAACTAAAGCAAATGAAAAAACTTACCCTGTTTCTACCATAGCAGCAATTTCTTCCTTGATGCCGTTTCAAGTTTTCTACCTGAAAAGTTAGGACTTATTTTCCAAATATTTCCAAAATGGGCATCAACCACAGTCTTTCTGGGGCCAGACCATAGCTGGGAACCACCCTGAAGCTCCACCAGTTCAACCCCTCCACATCAACAGCAAGTGCCACCGTACCAGAAGAAACTGGTACATCTGCAACGGCCCTCTGTCTCATATTGCTCCTCTTCCACCCAAGTAGGATCTTTGGATGATGACAAAATGATGTAAATACCAAATTTTTGACATTGTATCTATTAATTTTGTAAAGAACCATGAACTGAATACATCACTTAAAAAAAACCTGAAAAGTGAGAGGTCAAAATGTCTGTGTTCGTAGTAATGAGCAATTCCACTCAGTTGCCTGAAATTTTCTTGAGGCTCCTTTGTATCTGGGAAAGGCATGGTCTCGACTTGAATAAACTTATTCCTTTGAATGGAAGAAAATAAAAGTAAAAAAAAAAAAAAAATCTTACCAGTAATACCGAGCCAGAAGAAAATGGGAGGAAAAAAACCCCATGATTAATGATGCCTTAATCTTCTAATGCAATAATTTCTGCCTTCAAGGGACTTCTGGTAAATAGCACAAAGAGTCTCACCAGGAAATTCCCAGAAGCATTAATCTTGCTGCTGGGCCCCAGCAGATTGCAGTCAGACGCTCCCTTGGCGCAGGGAGGTGTTGCTGGGACAGCAGACAGACATGAAAATCTATTCCAGCTCTGAGAGCAGCACAAGTTCAAAGTCTGCTCCAGCTCATAACATGGGGAACCCCACCTGGAGCTCTGCCACCCCTTTACACACCATCAGAATCTTGAATTTCCTGTTCTCCCTATGTCAGCAGCTTCTCTGGGGAGCCTGAGGCTATTTCTGGTGCTCCACCATGGCATGCCCAGACCACCTCTTACTCACTGTCCCTGTTTGCTCCACGTCAGGACAGCACAGTTCCTTCAGGTGACTCACATCCTGCATGAGCACCCCTGTGGTCCATCCAGTCACACCTCCTGGCTCATGTGATGAGTGACAACCCACCTGGACCATACCCATCACTCTCCTGCCTCCATGGAGTTCACGTGAGCCCATCAGAACTGTGCTTTTCAGGGTAACTATTAATTTTAGGAGCATTAAGTGATGCAGCTGAGGGGTTTTGCTGCAAGTCAAACTGTTATGCAAAAGGCAATGCTTTGTGGAAGGGACCACTGGCCAGGGAATGGAAGAACAGGGATGCGGAGAGAGGGCGAGTTCATGCAGGTAGTAGGTTTTATTTTGACATATCTTTAGTCAATGGACACCAGAAGATGAAAAGTTCTTAGACCATTAGGTAATATTATTTATTTAAACCTCCCAATTTGCACACATTCACCCTGTTCTACCTTGTCTCAACCGGCAGCAGATCTTGAGGGCAGGGATTTGAAGGACAGGGCAGCAGCTTTGCAAAACCATTTCCCAGAGCTCATTATCCCCAAACAGGCAGCAACTATTGTGTGAACACTAAGCAACAAACGAGGCACATGGGTTTGGCAAGCTGGACCTGTGCACATTGGCAAGAATTAGCTGTACAAGAGCTGCCCACGCTAGAGGGACAGAGATTAAAGGGAAGGAGAACTTTAGGAAGTGCATCCAGAGAGGCTGGTAATTGCCAGAGATGAGTAACAGCAAAGGACAGGAAGCAGTGGGAGCTGGCAGAGGAGCAGAGGAGCTGTGCTCATACCACCACCACAGGCAGCACCCATGGGCTTCCAGGGCACAGCCACAAACTGGTGAAAATGGACATTGGACTGACAAACCCACCACCGTCCTGATAACTCCAGCAAAAAGCTGCTCACAGAAAACACCTCAGCAATGTGTGCTGGGGATTTGTACAAGGATGAGGCTGTGGCCAAGTGCCCCAGCACAGGAAAAGGAGGGTCCCCCCACGGCAGCTTGGAGTATTCTTCAGCCACCATGTGAAAGCTGAGTGCCCCACAGACAGGGAGGGCTCAGCGAGGGCATGTTCACAAGAAGCAGGCGGGTGAGTGGTGGAACTGCTTAAGGAGGACACACAGCACAAATTTATCAAGTGAACATTAAGGGACCAACATTAAGCACCTGCTCCAGGAGAAAAGACTATCCTAAGGTCTCAGAGCTAATAAACCTAAAAAGTTCCATCACTGTAATTTCTTTTCCCTCCCTTTCCTTTTCTGCCAATTCATGTAACCAGAGTTTGACAAAATTACAACTCCAGTTTCAGGCTCCTGAAACTTCGCCCTCTGTGCTCATTTGCACCAGGCTTTTCCAGACTGCAGAGTGCCATCTAGGCGAAGGAAGGGGGATGTACTGTGGCTCAGCCAGCTGGAGGCAATGAATCCTTCAGGGATGCATCACAGAATGCCTACAAGATGCTTTGCAGAACAGCTCTGCAGACTGCAGATGTTTTGTGGCAATTTTTTTAAAGTACTAAAATCCTCCCATGGCTGAATGAGCAATGCTCTCAAACGGCTTGTGGGATGAGACGAGAGCCCTTTTAGTTTAGCATTTGAATATTTATGCGTTCTCATGGAGAAACATTTTAGCTCCTTATTTTTCCCAGGCTATTAAAGGGTTCACCTGGTTCAGATGGCCACTGAATCAGAACAATTTGGATGCTGAGTTTCCAGGCAGAGCCTCATTAAAGGATATATATGGACCTGAATCAGGGGTTGCACATAAATTAATGATTTTTTTTTTACACATATGCAAATATTTGCCTACGGGAAGGTATTGGAAGGCATAGACTCCATGGACTGTGCATTTTTAGTGACAGGCTAAAAATCTTGCTTGTATCATAAGGGGAAAAAAATTAATGCAAGATAACTATAGAGATGTGGTGGGCAGCAGTTGCTGCAGCAGAAGGAGCCTGCTTCAAGGGACAGTGCTCCCACAAACCTGCCAAGCAGCAGTAAGGAACCTAAAAACATAAAGAGAAAATTTCTGTTCGCCCGTATCGAGAAAACAACCATGTGCTTATAGCCTGAGCATCCTTGTTTCAGTGAAAAGCAGTATGAAGAGTGCAGGAAAGTCTCTCCTAACTTGTTACATTTCCCTTACACCATGCTGTGAGTGAGGGCAGATCACCAAATCTACCAACAACCCTGCAGAAACACCAGCAGCTCCATAGCCCTTCAAGAGCAACACTGAAATGCAGTGGCCTCCTAAATGTGCTTGTGCAAGACTCAAATGCACCTTTGTGGCCTAGGATGGTCCTTCTGGCTTAGATGAGCCTGAGGACAAGGTGATGCTCTGAAGGTCTCAAGGAGGATGTAATCCCCGTTGACCTGGGTGGGGCAGGAAAGCAGCTGCTGTGTCCCATCACCTTTGTTAAACCCAGCGCGGAAATCCACCCACTGCATTTTGCTGCCTGCCCTTGCCACGCTCACATGACAACCTCTGGAAAAAGTCAGCTGAAGGCAGAGCAGGGGAGGCAGCAAGCAGCATAAACGTCATCACCTTTCTGCTGGGCTTGTGCCAAAATCCAGCCTGACAAATTCCTGTTTAACCTAAGCAGCACTGAAATAGTGTCAGAGAATGGTTTGGCTTGGAAGGGACCTTAAAGCTCCTCTTGTTCCACCCCTTGCCATGGGCAGGGACACCTTCCACCAGCCCAGGTTGCTCCAAGCCCCGTCCAACCTGGCCTTGGACACTTCCAGGGATGGAGCAGCCACAGCTTCTCTGGGCAACCTGTGCCAGTGTCTGATGACACTCACAGCAATGATGGCCAAAGGATGTCTCATATCAAGAGTCCATATTTAAAGGACAGGCTGCAGCAGCACCAAGCTGCCCTCTGGAAGCACCATCATTTACTTAGGAGTTATAAAATGATACACTAGCACAGCAATGCAATAAATAATGGAACCTGGTGAATAATGCAAATAAAACATTTTGCCTTCCTATTTTTCATGTTTCTAAATATATTTCCTTCCGTTGTTGTCAGGCCCTTTCTGCTTTGCCTTTCACAAACCTTCACGAAGAACAGAAAGAAATTGCAAAGGATTTGGGAGAGAAGCGAAGGGGCTGCTGCCATCCCTGCCTTGTTCCCTCTTCCTCCTGCCACACTCTGTCAGGACCAGGAAACCGGGGGCTGGATTTAGATTCAGCAGGGAGGCTCTCCCAGCCTGTAATTACGCTGACAGCTTCACGAAAGCTTTACTTTGGGTCTAATTAAGACTTATTAGAGTTGAAAACAAACAGAACTTGGTTCTTTCAGGCTCAGTAGACCCTTTACATGTGCAAAGCAAAAAGATAAAAAAGGATGGAAACTGGGGAGAAAAAGAAAAAGAGGTCTGTGCCTGGCATTTCAACTCAGGGCAGGGAGCCCTTCATCAGCATCACCATCAGAGGTGGTGGGATGGTGGGCAGAGGGATAGACCTCGACTCGGCGCTCCTCATCCACCGGTTGGGGCCACTTGTTTGTTATTCATTCTGTGAAGCAGGAGGGAAATTCAGCATTTCAGAGTTTCTGACAGCTGAGAGAGCACATAGAGGCTCTCAGGGCAGAGGGCTGTACACTCGCACAGCTGCAGGAGAGCCTGCACAACCTGAGCTTGCCTTGGACAACATGAATGTCACCTTAGTTTGTGTACTGAATACCTGATGTCGGTGCAAAAGAAAGACACTAAAGCAGAGTTTTTCAAAAAGACACAAGAGCTGCACCAGACATCACCAGATAACTTGCCCATGTTCAGTGGAAAGGGGCAGACCCCCACCCGGTGCAAGACAATAAATGCAGCTCATCCACTCTTTTCATAGACTCCTTTCTCACATTAAGAGCATAAAACGATGAGAGCGAACGCTGAGCTGCAGCAGAAATCCTTCCTTCGGCACCGGTCGGGTGCTGAGCCCAGCACAGCTGCTGGAGTGCCAGTGCCCTCTCCTGTTCAGTGCACAGCAGCTTCCCTGCTCGTTCCACAGCCTGTCTGCACACTTTCAGAGGCTGGGGGAAGCATTCCCAGACACAGTCTGACATCCTGCTGCCAACCAATAAAAAGTGGTATTTATAAGGTTAAGGGAAATGTGAAAATGCTGCAGAATTTACTTGGACACTGTGTCCTCTTCACTGCAATCCAAAAGAGTTATCACTTTCATCGGGTCATTTAGGAAGAAATAATCCTCAAACCATCTCATGTCTTTATGTACAGCAGGCTCGGGTCTTCTTTCCAGAGCAGATCCTCAGTGACATTCAGTTTTACTCTCTGTGGCTGTAACTCAAACTCCAGACGCTGCCAAGTGTATTCAGAGAGTCACGGAGGAGGTAACCAAAGCCAAAGGGGAGTCATTAAGGGTCTGACATTGGGGTTTATCCTCCCATTACACCTGCACAGCTTTCCAGACTTTTTACACCGCTGAATAATTACAGCAGCACAGAGGCTGCTCATTTTACCACAGAATCAAAAGCTGTGGTGCCCAAGGATTTCTGAAGGGGAGCCCTGATTGTTTCCTGGTCTCATATTATCCTAAAGTAGCTGAAGGAATCAAAATCAATTTTCACTGCTGAAATGTGGGAACATTCCCATGAACACGGTCCCTCAGATGCCTTAGGGTGGGTAAAAACATCAGACTAAAGTGATAAAAAGCCAGAATTGTTACTGATGTGTCAACAAAGGGAACTTTCTTCCCTTCTTCTTAACCACCCTGCCTGGAGTCGTGCTGTAATGTGGGAATTGTGGGAATTCCAGCCACTAGGCTATTACAGTGAAGGTCTCCAACTCTCATATTTGAGAGAACTTAATGACATGAAAACATGACACTTAATGTCTTAAAACTAAGACAAAAAGAACCCAAAGCTCCCCAAAACAAACTCATCTGAGCAAACGCTCCGGTGAGAGCACTGCAAATTGAGCAGTGAAGACTCTCTGATCAAATAGGATTTTCTAGTCCCTGACCTGTCCTTGTACCCGCAGCAATCACCATTTCTCCTGCCTCCCCTCGGTGCCACAGTGGTCACACAATCTCACATCTCCAGTGGCCAGGGCCCCTCAAGAGCCGAGGGACTGTCTCAGCTCTGCACAGAGCACACTGGCCAGGCTGACAGGGATGACCCAAATCAGCTGAAAACACGGAGGGCGAAAAACACCCAAGCGAAGCGTGGTGGGAAAATGTTTAGCACTTTCCAGCTTCAGGAAGCTTACAAGCGCTCTTGTGCAGAAAGGAGGTGACACCTGCCATGAAAACAGACACTGCAGGTGGGCAGGTCTCTGCAGCTGAGGTTCCTGCTGCAGCTCCACATCAGCCAGAGCAAAGTACACCGCTGCCAGGGCCTGTTGCCAATCCACCCCATGACTCTCCTCCAAGCCCTGCATGGCTCCTAAGGGAGGCTGATGAAGATTTCTTTTCTGTAGGACACAGACATTCATTAATCAGTGACTTTAAAGGCATTTATGGCACTAAAGGTCTCTCCTGAAATTTCTAGTTACAGCTGATGCCTTTGCCTAACAAGTTGCTTTCCTCCATGAAATCACTGCTGGCACTCAGTGTTTTCCTTCCTCCTGTTCTGTAAGGAACCTCGAGGTCCAGGTGCTCAGGGAGACTTTAAGAAACAATTCTCCCCTCGAAATGGCACCCACACTTGGCTCATGAGAGGGACTTGCTGAATTACAGTGTCACTGCAACAGGGACAACACCATCTTTCATATTCCCCATCCACAGAGTCTCCTCAGTGAACCATTTACTACTTCTCTTGTTCATGGCCAAAAAGCACCACTTCAAGGTATAACTATAAATTATATAAATAAAAACACAATGTATAGCACTTGTGATAACTAAAAAAGCTTTCATACCAGAATTGCCGGCAGTCTCTGAAATCAATAAATACCTAGAGGTAGGAAGCATTTAATTGCACTCTGAGCAACTGATGGATTTCAGTCCATCTGGAATACTTAAACTGAGTACTTATCTCTGATAGCTACATCCACACTAATAAATAAGAAAAAAAAAGGTCAAGTTCAAAGCACACTGAAATCAATACAGCTTTAAATGTACTCATTTGAGATGAATCTAAAAACCCCACACATTAAAAAGTACCAGCTTGACATTTTTCTAGGAACTGGATCACCTACCTACCAGCCCCACAGGACTCCAAAAAGTGTTTCAGAGAAGAGCAAGATGTCCAAGAAGCTTAAAAAAAAGGGAAAAACCCCTCAGGGTGGCAACAATGAGTAATTTCTGCCATGTACTTCCAAAAGTAAGGGATTAACCGGGACTACCCAATAGAAAATTTAGGGAACTACTCAAGGGCTGTTTGGTGTGCAGACTCTTCTGCTTGTTATGAAAGGGAAAAATATCTTCTTTCAACCTCATATAATTTTAAAACAAAAGCCCCCAGTGTAGGAAGCCAATTAAGTAAATAGTTTTATTTGCTATTATTTATTGATGGTGAATAAACAGTGAGTCCCAAAGTCTTGGTGTAAAACCACACAGCTGTAAATCAGCCCCACGAGCAACAGACGTGTTCACTCCGGTATTATTTGGCAGGTTTTAAATGATGCCTCCCCTCCTGAGTGGACAGGAAGGTTTGATCTCCCCTACACTTTCACCAAAAGAGCAAAAGGTTGTAGTATCTGCCTACAGAATTGGTTTGCAGGAAATAGAGGCGAAGGGAAGGTTGCCTGGATGGATTAATAGCTTTATAAGGCTTCCCAGAAGAATATGTCAAACCATTTCAAACCATATAGCTTTTAAAATCTGATTCACAGTTCATTTTACAGCCACAGCACATGAAAAATATGTCAGAATCTGTGCTCCAAATCGCTGAAATTTATCGGGATCAATAGGAAACCTGGAACGAAGCAAAACTCCAATCCAGATGAAAACACCTAATTCCAGCTGATCCTTTGGTGGACTTTGTTTCACCACTGTAGAAGTATGGCCTATACAGACCACGTCAATATAGACTTATTTAAAACAATGCAAAAATCAGAGGATGTGAGGAAAGGGAAGGTTGACAAAAAACATGAGGCATTGCTGAATAAGGACAGAGCAGGGAGATGCCACAGGGGGGCACAAGGGGGAAAGGATTTGCAGGAATAAGATGCAGATCCACAGCAAACTGTACTGCCTTGGGTTTCCTGAAATAAACGGTGAGAAATAAAAGACAGTTAAAAAAAATATATTTTCTTGTTTGTGACAGTCACATCTCCTGTTCCAAAGTCCACATGGCTTTGCAGAGGCCGTTCCTCTGATCAGAAAAATCACGATAATACAGCTGTGCTATTGATCTGGACTACTCAGTGCCTGGTTTATCCACGCCAGCGGAAGGCAAACAGCCCTGGCAGCTCCAAGACAGCCAGCCAGGAATGATTTTGGACTGTATGTAAATTTATGTAACCAGTAATTCAAGATCAGTGTAAAATACGAGCTGGATTTGGTGAGGCCTTTGGCTCATACACCAAGGTAAGCTTGGGGCAAACCCTCACGGCTTCAGTGCACTCAGCCAGGCTCCAGTTTAATACCAAAAAGTGAGAGTCCTGTTTGCCAGGCTTCACAAACGTGGAATCTGTGAGAACAGTCTGCAAAATAGGATTTCACTTACACCTGAACTGGAATTATTTAAAAAAATTCCTTTTGCTTTGAAGTCCCCAATGCGGGGCCAGAGCCATTAGTGTGGATTTCAAGCGTGGGAGCGGTTTTGGTTTGAACTGAACGTCTCTTCCCTCCCTGTGCCCCACAGCCCGGGCAGGAGCCAGCACACAGCCTGGTTTTGGCTCACTTTCTCTCTAAGCATGTGTGAAAACTTCTTGGACCTACAGGAAAGGCCCAGTTACCAAAAAACCAGAGAACCAGGTACAGTTCACAGGCTCTGCCCAGGTGGAACGCACACCAGGGGCAAGGTTTGCTCCAGAGAACCCACAGCTCTTGGAGTCAGTGCAGCCACCTCTGACCCCTTCCACAGAGCCTGACAGTCTGCACAGGGACCTTTAGACAACAAACAAACACATAAACCTGCCCAGCCAGGTGCAAGAGATGTGAACCCAGGGACCCTCATGCCAGGCTAGGCAGGGTCACCACACCTGCAGCACCAGGGAGCTCACGGGAACACCAGGAACCAATTCCCCATCTCCCCGACTCCACACTAACATAGCCACAGAAAAATGCTCCTCTGCAGTTGTTTGCGCAGCTCCATCCTTGCAATAACATATTGCAGTACGACAGCATATCCATGTCTAACTCCAGAGCGTGGCTCAGCCCTGGTAGCTGTGCTGCTCCCTGGTCTGGCCGTCTCCGAGCCCTTCAGGAGAAACCCTGTGGAGACAGCTGTGGACAGGGTGATAAGGATGTAGGTGACGTGATAAGGGCGTGGGTGGCGCGATAAGGCCATGTCTGTCTGTGGCCAGCACTAAGGCTCTGCTGGCTCACACCCTAGATGGCAGCAGCACCCAAGGAATGGGCTGGGAAATCCACCTGCCTGATGGGGTTTCACATTAATGCCATTTGAAGGCCTCCACCTAACAAGAAATTATTCTGGAAGTCTGAATGAAAGGCTCACAGCGTGAGCACCAAGCGTTTCTGGAGGCTGGGAGCCAAGGTGCCAGCACAGCAGGGACAGAGCCAGCTCTGCCAGGCAGCCTGCAGAGAGCGCGGGGACAGTCTGCTCCTTGGTGTAACCACTACACTTCTCTGGCACAATAATGGCAATAAACCTGCTGTCAAGGGGTAACTGGGAGGGCTGAACTGCTAGGTGGGGGTGACACCTTCAACACAGGGGAAACCTCATCCCATTTCGCTGTGTAATCGCTTCTAAGTCATGCCCATACCTTAAAACAAGTCTCAGCCAAGTGGCAGCCAAGGAGCACGGAGCAGGCACTGGAGCATGGTGGGTGCCATTTCCACGCTGGCACGCAGGACAGGCACTGCCCAGCACTCACTTTGCTGCGTGAGGTTTGTCAGAGAGCTTCAAAGAGTCCAGGGAAGGCCACTCATACCAGGGTCTTCTCTCCCTGCCCATGCTGGCACCACGCTCTGCTCTGCAGCTTCTCTTGCAGACCCTGC
The DNA here is from genome assembly GCA_013396755.1 of Sclerurus mexicanus. NCBI lineage: Eukaryota > Metazoa > Chordata > Aves > Passeriformes > Furnariidae > Sclerurus > Sclerurus mexicanus. Next base: position 1,730,591 of record VWZF01003891.1, on the reverse strand, counting down.
AGCATTTCAGTCGCAGCTGCAGTGAACTCCTGGGAGGGAATTTCCCCAGACCTGCAGAAGAAAAGCAAGCACTCTATTTCACCCCTTACTCTGAAGGGACATTAATATTTTACCATCAATGACTATTGATTTTCTTTTTTCCATCTTGCATTTCTTGAGCACATCCTGCACGAAAACATACTTGAGCGAAAAGAAGAGAGAGCAACTAAGGTTGTTTAATTTGCAATGTGTTATCAGTTTCATTATGTGAAATGCTAAATCTGGATTTTACTACATAGATGAAGTGTCACTCTGGCAGATAACGGACACAATACATCTACAAACAAAAACCAGAATGAGATACAAGTGGCAGAAGTGGGAAAGCACAAGGTGTCACTCCATCTGCCTCATGCATCACCCTCTAGTGACCAAGGCACCACTCTGAGCCTCACCCCGCTGGGCTGGGCAGTGCCACAGGTCACCTGTTCACCAGATCACCTGAGAAGCATTTTAGCCATCTGGTCACCTGTTTCACTGCTGTCTGAGAAGAGTTAACTTTGGGCTTGATAGGCAAGAGTCACTCGTGTATAATAAAGTTATGATTGTGGAGATAATACATTTGAAAGTTTAAACGCAGGAAATACACAGGATTAACAAAAAGTGACAGTTTCAGCTCCAAGGTCCTGCAAAGTTGCCTTCAGCCACTGAGAAAGTAGGCAAGCAGGCTGTCAAGATAGATTTTGATCATCACGAAGAGAAGATGACAGCACTTTGCTCTTCTATGGATACAAACACAGCTAGTAAATTGAACATTTTTTGTTGCATAGTTGTGTTCACCTGATGATCTTAGGAGTTCATCAGCTAAGAAAAGCATTGATTCCTCATCAGTCACATGAGCAGGCAAAGGCACTGTTAGGAAACAAACCCACTGGGGAGGGATGCAAACCTGCCATCACACAAGGCAGCACAGCCTTGGCACAACCTGCTGGGTGCCACATTCCAAAAGGAAAACTGGGCTAAAATTCCAGAGACTGGGAGAGCCAGGATTCCTTCTGCACACCTCAGGCTGCCCATGCCACCTTGCCTCTTCTCTGCCTGCTAATATGGACACTCATGCTGCTTTTTAAAAATATTTAGGTGGTAGCTGGATCACTGCCACATTATGGATATGCACTAGGGTGAGGCTCCCAAAAAGAACAGGGGCTCCACCTCCCCATGGGACTTAGGGGGCACTTCATCTCTGCACTGGATTCCCTCCTCCTCCTTTCCAGCTGCACCCTGCAAAGACCAGTGAACTGCAGCCCTGCCATCGCTGGGATATTCACCCCTCTGCTTTCCTGTAAGGCTGTGGCATGCGAAGGAGCTCCTCCAGCTCACTCCCAAGCAGTGGAAGTGGGCACAGCTCCATAAAGCAGCTGAAGATCTGGCTCCACTTGACAGCCGTTTTATCTGAGATCATGATGAGCTTGACTAGAGGGTGCCAGATGGATTGCTCTGGGGAACTGTATTTATAGATAACACTTGAAAGGGCAAGTTCAAGGTGATGGCCCCTGGTGGCCTTTTTTGTAATCCTTCAAGAGATCCTTATTCACACCTACCCCAGTGCTTGCCAGGCAGGTTGGAAAGACAGCAGATGAAAGCTCCTGGTGCTTTGTGTTTTCTCCAGCCACCTGGCAGGAACACTGCTGCCACCTTGCCCTGCACCACAGGCCAATACAGAGCTACACATTCTTCAGTTCTTGTGTCAGAGCAGTACGGGTTTTTTTAAAAAGCAACAAGATACTCAGTGCAGTGACAGCATATCACCACTGTTTAAAGCCATCATCTTCCTGCCTCCCAGCACAGCACTTGTTGCTTGACTCTGGACATGAATTGTGCGAGATGAAAGCAAGAAATTCACATAGCTAAGTTTGGGATGGGTTTCTGCTTTGTAAGGCTGCCTGCTCTTAGGTTATGGAGTAGCAATTTTAATAAACAACCTTTATGTTTCCATAGGAGCACGTGCCTCATAAGAAAGGAAAACATCCATTCTTAAGCTCTCATCAGTGGCCAATTGCTTCTTGAGCAGCAGGTGTTGCTTGGCAGCAACAACCAGTGCCTTTTACCCCCTCACAAATAAAACTGCAAGGACAACGACAGTACAGAACAAATTCTAGACTAATTCAGGTGGAAGGGGAGCCTGGGAGTTTACCTGGTCCAATCTCTGCTCAGAGCAGCTCCAAGAACAGGATGGTCTGGGCTATGTCCATTTGAGTCTGCAGTTATCTCCAACCCCACAACCTGCGGGGAATCTGAGATGATGTTAATTTGAAAGAAACACCACACAGCAGGTACAAGCACTTACCAGAAACACCTGGACCTTCAGACATGCTGCATTCAGCATGGGAAGAGCTTCTTGGGCAAAAGAGGCTGGAATGGGCCACAGTCACACACAGGAGGAAGCAAGCCAGATGCAGACATGGCTTGTGAGCTGTGCTTCAGGAAAGAGCAAGTCTACCTGAAAACTGGCTCTGAGGGAACTCTTATGCCTTCTTTTGTTGAAACTATTAAAGACCCAGTTGTTGGGGTTTGAGTATGTTGAACCCATTTCCCAAGAAAATTTCTACAGGGAACAGATGACTTGCTCGTATTTTGGAAAACGCATCTAGAATTTTGGCAAGACTACATCTGAAGCTGTTACAGAGCAAGCAGATGGAGACAAATCAGGTTTTAATGAAAAATCTAAGACTGCAAATGAGTTGCACCCCTGCACTGTCATGTGCAGCTACAACATTCGGAGCACCTTCAGCACATCCCTGCTCTGAAAACTGCAATGACTTAACTCAAAGACTTGAAAATTCCTTTTAGCAGAGGGAGATGCATCTTCAGTGCTGCACATTAATGACAACAGTTTCTCCAGGGAACGGAAAAAGGACTGCCTGCCATGGGAGATCACAGACACCCTTTCAATGTAGCCACAACAAAGCAGATTTCACTGTGCGCGTTTTTTCAGCAGAAAACCTTAGAGATGAAAGAAAAAATATAAACTGTAGTTCCCTCAGTAGAATAAACAGTTGGATTATTGGCAGGGCATTCAACTAAAGTCTCTAGAAGATGGTTGCCCTTACCTGAGAAGTTCACTCACCTCTAAGCACAGATCACATGTTGTTGGGGCTTTCAGAGAGAATAAGAAAACAGGCTTTAGAAAACTAATGCTGTCTAATGCTGTCTTCAACAACAGGGATCTTCAGCTGCGCTTTATGAAACAGGTGAGGCAATATCACCGTTGCCAACTTGTGGCAAAGCTCTCTCCCCGGAGCTTTAAAATTTGAATTATATTCAAAAAAGCACAGTAAGTACTTTTTACAAAATAGCCACAAGATTGGCCCAAAGCATTCCAAAGATGCAGAGATTTTTGTGGTTGAAAGATCTAAAGATCGTCACTTACCAGAGAGGCAACACTATAAACAGATAGAGTTATTAACTGTCCAAGATCAAGTAATTACTCAGTTAAACAGCAGAACAAACTATTTTCTCCCCTTCTTTCTTTTGGTCTTGCATACTGCATTATAGATAAGACTCAAGGAATTCACTTCAAAATAAGAAAGCTAGGTTTCCACAGCAATATAAAAGTGAAAATACATAGGAAAGTAACAAACTAACCTTTGGACTTGTCGTCATTGGCCTGTTCTGCAAGCTGGGGCACACAGGGCTGTATGGGCAGGAGCTGGAAGTGCCCCCATCAGAACTCCAGGAGAAACAGACCAAGGTTCTTAACATACCTAGTTTAAATGCAGGCATTTTGTATCCTCTACTTTGGTGGTGCTTTGTGAAAAGGACACTAGATGTTCAAAACACTGGAAAAAAATTCTCATGGCTTGAGTTTCAGAGCTGGAAAAGCATTGTGAGTTTTTCTGACAAAGATGTGACAGTGTTACAACCATGATGACACAAACAGGACCCCAGCATTTCCTTTCATGCACAGCTTGCTGTTCTGTAGCATCAAGCACCAGTCTCACTTTGCAACTTAAAATAAATCTAAGACTGGTGATATATTACATGATTAACACTGGTCTTAGATGGTATTTGAACCAGTTTATAACATCATTTAATACTTAAGTTCAAGTTTTTCTACAAACCAGCATGTGCCCAATGGGCTCACAACCAGAGGCCAACAAGACCATGCTGCCTGTGCACTCTCCCACCATATCCCATCATGGTCAATGAAGACACAGCCTTTTCATATAGTCCCAGTGCTCCAGAGCCCCAGTAGCTGCTGTACCAGCAGCATCACTGGCCAGAGCCATGTGGGAAATGCTGGGGTCTCATTACCCACTGAGAAACATTTGGTTTCCATCTCTTTCATAAAAAAAAGCAGCTCAGGGCTAAATGATGCTTCCATACTACACAGAGGGGAATTGAGTTGGCTTGTTCACTCCTACCCCTGTGAGCTCGAGCTGCCCTTTTGAGATGGGGCGCAGAGAGAGAACGGCAGCAGAAAGCACCAGTGTTGACCACAGAGCCGTTCCACCCTGGGCTCTGAGAGTTCCCCAGCCTCAAACCATCCCCAGGAGTTACCTGCACAGACCAGCGAGGCCTTGGAGACAGGCACAGTTACTGCACAGTGCCAGGGCCTGCCTCCTGACCCTGCATAACCAGAGGCTCTGCAATGAGCAGCCCACAGGGCTCCCCCAGACACCACCAGCCCCACCTGGTGCAGAGACCTCCAGAGAACAAGTCAGGCGTGCATTCCTCATTTCTGCCAAAGTATTGCTTCGCTTTAGGCTCGCAGTTGAGAGAAGCCATTTTCTAGAAGCCATTTAAGCATCTTTTCAATCTCTGTCAGAAAATTTCACTGGCTAAGTGAAAAGACATTAATTAAAAATATACTTTAACTTAAAAGCTCCTGTGAAATAAAGCTTTCCTTCATAATGAAGTTCTAAAACCTGCTGATACAGCAAGTGCAAAATAGTTTACAGGTTTAGGGACACCCACATAAAGCAGAAAATGCTGCTAATTAAAGCACCTGATTTCACTTAAGTCCAAAGAGTCCTTCCCAAGAGACTGGAAAGCTCTACTGTTGAAGTCAATACCACCTAACTTCCTAAAACTATGCCACTTAAATCCCTTTAAGGTGCTTTCTGTCACTATTAGTGATGTTAAACTGCAGAACATCTTGCACAAATGTAACAGTACAACCCAAGTCTTTGTATCTTCATTAATCTGTAACAGAGAGAAAAAAACCTGTAAGCTCGACAGAACACCTACCACCAAACTGAATTCCTCGAGCTCACACTGACCACATCGTGTCTGGGGTTACTGATGGACTGTATTACTCAGAAACTTAAAGAACTACAAAGCAGCCTGATTAGTTGTTTTGTTTTGGTTTTTTTATTAGGTTTATTATGACTTAGAGTTTCTATTACTCCAACTGGGTAAACCACATTTGAAAGTAAGTTTAACTGCAGGACTTCAATTTCAGCCAAAATCATTTTTGCATTACTTTATTGTAATATAGATTTAAATTTAACATTTAAAACTTACTTCATTAATAAGCAAGCCAAGCTCAGTAGCTTCAGTGCAGGATGTACTTTATGTAACTGCCGCACATTCATGTTAGATTGGATGTACATGGAGAAGAGACCGGTCAACTATACGATTCATAGGAGAAAGCAAAAGTAAGCACCATTTTTACCAAACTAAACACTTCTCAAGTCAGTGTTTCTTGCTGAAAATCAACTTGCTTCTGGCTCCAGGAGCTACAGCTTGGATAATAGCTGAAAGCTATTTCCAGAACATCAATTTTCTACACTGGCACAAGAAATAGTCTTCAAAGCAACAGGTACTGGACTTTTTTTATTTTTTTTTTTTTTTAAAGAGACAACCTGTTTTCCTTGTGTTTACCAGGTGAATACATGCATTTTCGATCAATCTGGCAGAGGTCAAAGAACAAACAACATTTAGCTGGGGCTAAATGAAAAACAATTGAAAAGTCGCCAAATATTTAAGGTACAAGCAAAAAAACACTAATGCAACCAGTTTAATACCTAAGCCTGCCTTCTTTCAAAGAAAAATTGCACAAGTTAAATAGAAAACCAAATTTAGTTTTAGATGGTACTAGACTGAATTAATGCTTCAATGCATTAAGAAGATTGGTTTCACTGCAAGAAGTCATTTGAACAGGCTCTGTGTATTTGGGCTGGACCAGCAGCACTGCTACAGTTCAGTCCACATATGCAGAACTGATACCAACACGATGTCACCTTTACCACATGTAATAGTAGAGTGTGTTAGAAGTTGCAGAGCATAAGCATCTTACTTGTACAAGCCACTTAACAAATAAACAGAAGAGCTGAAGAATGGTTCTCACAGGTGTCCTTTCTGTTCAGGACTCCAAACTTTTCTTTCAGAACAGAAAAAAAAATCCCTCTGCCAACAGTCTAATAAATACTAACAGATATATTTAGATACCACCTTCAAAATCTTTGTTGAAAATGCAGTCTCCAAATGAAAACTAGCTTTACGCAGTATTAATATCTTACATAAACTCTTATGAATTGTAGTTATAGCAGTAACTGAAATTAATGTATACTGAGACTTCAAGTGATGTGCAAGTTCAGCTACATAACACAGGTGGGGGTTTGAGCAGTTCTTACCATTTTGCTTTGGACACTTCTTACAGTTGTCCATAAACTACAGAGCCTCTCACTACAGTATTGTGCAACTCTTGACATCTTTAAGGACTCTTTGATGTAAAGAAATGTGATGGAAGCACCACAAGGCAAGGAAATCATGCTCTCAGTAGAGCACCTAGAATTCAGAGTATCTCACACAGCATTGCTGTCCTGCCTTGACTACAGACACTGATGAGAGGACACCAGGGTAAAAAGGGGCAAACCTACAGTGAAGTCTGCTTCAAACAGGGAAGATAACGCAAGAGATCTGACTCTAAAGCACATAAGCAGGTCTTGAAGAGCTGTGCATTAACATGGACCCCAAGGTGCCTTAACTTTGCTAGAAACCACAATTTTTAGTATTGTGAATCTAGCGTAGCTACATTTAATCCAAGAATCAGCCTATGCTTCCAGTTAAAGCATGCATACCACCTCACTAAATACCCCTTCCCAACATGCAGGTTTGGAGCTCTTCATTTTCTTATTCTTCCCTGTGTTATCCTTTTCCTAGGCAGAGACTGAGGCCCCAAAGGCCAGAGCTCTCCACCAAAGACTTGCTGCATCTACATATAAAAACAGCCAGGACACTCCGAGACTGACAAATACTTCCCCACTCAGAAATGAATCTGCAGCAGATCAGTCTTGATCTCTAGTTCAGTTTTAGATTATGCTTAAGTTATGGCAGCCAGAGTTCAATCCTATGAACGTAAGCTAAACACAAAAAGAAAGCCATTCATCCTTTTTAATTCGCTCTTACGGCATGTTTATCCAGAGTTTTATAATCAACTTCCAGTTTTAAATTATTTTCTTAGCACTTCACAGAACCTGCATGTCACTCCCTCCTGAAGGGGATGGCATTGCACAGAATCTTGTCTAAGTTAGTCCAAGTTTCCACATGTGACCAGAAGTCTTACTTGTTAGAACACACCCCTTTTCCAACTATTCCCCACATTCCCTCTCCTCCCACCCCTCCCCAGCAATGGGCAATTACTTCACAAGAAATGTAAAATAGGATATGGGTGTACACAAAACCTACCCTTCACTAATACTGAACAGAAAAGCCTATTTTCCAATCACAGGACATTTTTCTCTAAATTTAGATCAGCACTGGTGCAGTCTGCACTGTGTATGATTACCACGAGGATAATACCAATAAGTACATATATTTTCTCAAACTGATTTAAAAGCCTATGAAGTTAATTGGGGAAAAGTTTAATATTGCTACTTCAGAGCACTAGAACACACAAAGTGAATCCAATAAAGATCCTTGTATTGATTCAATATTAAGTATTAATTGCATGACCATCATAGCACCTCTTTACATTATCACACAATCACCAGAATTATCAACTGCTTTTAAAACTAAAAAGGGTACAGTCCAATATTTATAACTTGCACACTGTTACTATACAGAATCTAGGTGCATGGTACAGTGCTGCAAAAATGGAAGCCTGCAGTTTTGACAAAGATGCCAAGTCATGTCGTAGACAATTTCAGTCAAACTGGCAATACTGTTTAAGCAAATACTCAAAGCAGGAAATAAAGGACAAAAAAAAAAAAAGCATTCTATAGCCAAATAAACATCTGAAATTTCCTTTCCCTTTAATAATACAAGTAAGGTCACTTTTAGCCTTGGAACAGATACATGTTTGCCTATGATGATCTTGCTAACTACTACACAATATCTGATGTCCTCTGCTAAGAATATAGTTTAAGAAAGCCGCAGTTACAAGAGGCATCTAATGTAATATCTAAAATTTCCTTTATGGCATTTATTGAATTCGTCTTAAACAGTGAATATGGAAAGATGGCCTCATGTTTCCTTTTCAATAGTACTCTGAGGATCAAGTGGCTTTCAAGCAGCATGGTGGGTTTGAAATTTTTGCAGTTTAGATCATTCTGTTGCGTTTATGAGTTGGTGAGTCTGTAATGACATCGCCACACTGGGCTGAGGTACGCTTTCTAGTTCCACCATTGTCCAAGTGGAGTGCCATTTCTTCTGATATGAAAGTGTTCAAATCAACATCATGGAGTCCATTTCTCCTTCGACTAGCATTGGAGCCACTGCTCACGTGAGTAGGCGAGCCTGGGGTACTCGAGCGAACACTTATACTAGCCATTGCACCACTAAGACCTGGGGAAAGAGAGAAACAGCATTAAAGTCAAGCAGCAAAGAAAGTTCATTTCCCACATGTGGCAGAAAGGATGTCACTTCTCTGACTTCTGCTGAGATCTTAAAGGCACTTCATCCTACTCTTTGTACCATACTTAACTTCGAGTCCAGACCACACTTCCTCAGCTTTTAGTCCATTTAAGAGTCTAGCAATTAGCAAAACTGCTTTTTATGACATGAAAAGTGAGCTTACACACCAGGTTGTAGCAGCACACTCTGGCAAACACTAGCTCCACAAGCATGAGATGCTATTCGATACATGTGCATACTGAAGAGCAGACTATTTCAAAAAAAGGCTTCACATTAGACCAACAGTTAGACAGTCTTACCAAGGACCTTGCAGGCTGAATTCACTTGGTTTGTTTCAACACCACAACCCTGCTCCCTTTCACTCTATCAGCCACTGCAGTATGACAGCATATCCCAGACAGGTGTACACCAAAGCTAGTTTTTAAACAAAAACTTTATTTCATGGCTGACACTAATAGCCAACATATTGGTATTATTAGAATTCAGAAGAGCACTTAAATAACAAATAAGCAAGGAAAACCAGATGACAATCACCCAAAATCTGCTATTGACAGATCTAATCCAGAACACTGTCAGAGGTACCCTGCAAGTACTTTGGTTTGTGTTGAGAATAACAGTGTTCAATTAAAACTGAAGTACACTTCTTGTAGAAACAAAGCCATCAAAAGAAAACCATGAACGTCACACTAATTTCAACTTCATCTTCAGTAACATTACTATTAACTTTTTGCAAAAAAGTAGGACATTCCAAAACCTAAGTTTACTAAGGGTTAAGGCATGAAAGCCTAACTACTCTTCTCAATTTGGAATTCAGGCTGTATTTGTAGATAAACCAAGAGATAAGGCAAACATCTTTACTATCACAACTCCTTCAAATATGAGTACTATTAGGAAAATACAGAAACATCCATTGTCCCTAAAATAAAAGTACCAAAGCAAGAGTCATGCAGGAAGATAACAGCAGAAGATCTATATCTGCATATTTTTCTAGCAGTTAAGAACATGAAAATGTTAAATCTGTCCAGAGAGATTCCTGTCCCAGTAACCTTCAAAATCTTGAATGTTTTCCTCTGATGTTTTCTCCAGTCTTAAATACTCTATACCTCTGTCCAGCCATCAAACACCTTGTGCTGTTTAATGTACATCTTCATGTATAGTCCAGTAAACAGAAGTAACACGCTGACAAGCCAAATATAACAAAACCCAATCCATTAGCTGCTGATAAGCCAAACAGGCAACTTCAGAGGCTCAGTGAAGGAAAGAGTGATAGAGCTACTAGGTCAGTCACCAAAAACCTCAATTAAAAGCTAAACTCTAGAACAATTTGCAGCAATAAATACACAAGTCAGGATGGAACAGGCCAACCAATTTCATTCTACTGAACATTACTATTAAATGGACTTAAATTTAAAGCTCAGAACTTGTAACTGCACAGGAAATACTTTTACACAGATCAGGTATTATGCAACAACCAGCAGAAACAGTCAATAATCACTGACACCTTCTTAGAGCTTCTGCTTATAGTTCTGACTGGTGTTCAAACACAGCTCAGAAGCACAGTCTGAACTCTGACATGCACCCTGCAGAATTTAATATCAAAATCATCTTTCACTCACAATAGCAGAAAGTATTTGAATAGCAGAAGCTGTTTTAGTGAAAAGGTAATTCAGAAACAAGGTTTGTGACAGTACTCTCTGGATTAAGGTCAAGCTTGAATTCAAAACCATTATGAAAAGTTTCCTATACATCCACCAAAGAAAGTAAAGCAGCTACTTGATGGCATGGACGTACAAACAAAAAGCCAATTCAGATATCATAACCTGGATAAACTACTAATGTGCATAATTTGGGCAGGTAAAAAAAAAATCACTTCACAATTCAAAGATAACAGCAGTTTAATTTCAACTGTCATAACATACATTAGAAAAAAAACATTTATTCATCCTGTACATTTAAACTGGAAAAAGATCTGACAGTGCACAGAAGGTGACATTATTTCAAATCCAAAGTGAATGCAGGAATTCCCCCCACATCACTATCCAAACAAAACTACTTGGAACATGAAAGTTCGGTTGTTACTTTAACACTTAGTGTCAACGATTTACATCACTTTCAGTAGTTTATATTATACAACCCATAACCAAACGGCCAACATACTAATTCAGTTTTATCATGGCATCTTTTCATTATGTCTAATGCCCAAAAGAAAAATTATTCCAAATAAATCCCAAAAACTGATCTGTGATGTGAAAAGATAATTTTTGGCATCACTCAAGAACTATGTTTTTGAGTGGAACTTTTTCAAGTAACAAACATTCTTTAAAATAGTATTCTTTGAAACAGTAGATACAAAAGTCAGTAAAAAGACGCATCTGTAATATGCTGCAGCATATTCAAAATCAGACTGCCAAGGTTCACAAGCAATGCCCAAAGCAGTCACTGACTTGTCAATATTTAGGTAATAATGAATCGCTGTACATTTAAATACACAAACAGGCTTCAGGAGATAATCAGAAGTTAAAATTTTCAATCAAATTTAGTGTCAAAGGCAGGAGAGTAGCTTTGAATTAATTTCTGCACAGATAGGAATACAAGGATATTGCATCACAGTATGGAGTTCGAGTTGCAGTTTAATCTTGCGTCTCATACAGGTATTTAGTACTAGTAAGAGTAATCACTGAGCATGTAACAGACTGAGGGACAACCTGGTATCAGTTACTTGCAGTTAGCCATATTACACAGCACTACACAGCAACCCAGGAGAGCAGGACTGCCAAATGAAACACTTAGACCACAGTTTAGGAGTGAGTAATCAAGTCAGCATGGGAAGAGTCAAAACATATTCAAGGCATGGACTCAAATATCAAGATGTCATTTCATGGAAGCAACATCTCTGAAGACAATCTGCAAAAGATCTACTTTTTGTCAACAGAGAAAATATCTTTCCACAGTTCATTTTTTTTTTCTTGGAAAGTTACTGAAATGCACAGAAAGTCTCAGGAAACCTATTTACTCTGAATTATTCTGAGTTTAAGCATTCGGTGGACTCAGAACTCTTCCCACAGCATTTAACCATTTAAAGAAGTAAAAAAACAATAACTGACACTAGGAAGTAGTAAGATCACATGACTGTCAGCAAACACCACATCACAACCTCAAATTTCTGTATGGTGATTAACATGACCCAATCACAGGCACATCTATTTTGTCCAGAAGATGGAGACCCAAACAGCTGCTAAAGTGTCCTTACTTCTTTCCCTGTCTCATGACCACCTCTGAAGGCTCCCAGTCCTTTCTGCCAGGGACATGGCCCTTATTACTACAGGCCTTTAAGAAAGCACACGTGGCTCTTACCCCCCCCTTTTTAAATTTGAAAGGATTAAAGTGGAGGGCATACCTGAAATATTTTGCAATACTTATTACATTCTCATTCCTGTCATAACTTTCAGTTATCAACAATATGGCGTTTCATAGCCAGCAATTTTACAAAAAACTCTTATCTGAAGATATATTCTAAAGGCATTTATTAGACTACTATTAGAAAGAGCTGCAGTATAGGAAGAACTGTGACTAATACTAGCTAATTTATAACTAACTACTCTCCAAAGCTATCAAGTGATTAGAATGCTTAGCTAAAAATATGCTTCATGGAGTATGAGATGCTTAAAACTGTCAATTCAGAATTAGCAAGTGTATCAACACTGGCCTTACAAACTGTAAATGCTGTTTCATCTGCACTATAACCATGTCCATAATGAGTATGAGTTATTCAGGTCACTACCACAGCATAATATACTGGGTAACCACTGTTCAGTATAGTGATAGTATTAACTATTGTTTTCCAGAAGTTTTAATCAGGAAGTATCAAAAGGAACATTCACGCTTAGACAAGTGTGACTAAAGCAGGAATTAGTTAATAACCCCAGATAAATACAAAATGGCATGCAGAGAGATCCTTGTCACTCCTCTACGTCATATTCATCCTTTCATAGTACTGCTCAAAGAGCAAGTTTTAGCAGCACATACCAATGCACAATTCCATCACAGCTATATATACACACACGTTTAAACTATGTCAAACCAGTCTGAACTCAGCTCTCCCATCCCCTCTTCTACCAACTGCTGCTTCTATACTCTGCTAAGTGCTCACGTTTTAAATTGCAATTTAATATTCTGAGAAGCAAATATGAAGGCCTAGTAGAAATTCAGGCTTTTAAGGGGCCAATCCACGCACTTCAACATTCAAGCATTCCCCCTGCCCCAAAGAGATTGAATTGCATGAATTATATACACCAACATTAAAGCAAAGGAGAAAATAAATAAACACTCCCTCACTGTACTGTTGCCCTAATTTTTATTCTAATTCACTCAATTTTTGGTTAAGAATGCTCAAGTCTACTGATTTCAGCACTGTCTTTCCGAGCTTGTTTCTTTCCCCTCCTCAAATCACAGCATTTTCTCACGTTATGGTGGGACAACGGGCTGTGAACACAGAGCAAAGTACCACAGTATCATTTCAAACATGGGCTGTGCACAGCCACCGATACAAGACCTGGCATGCTCCAGCCAGGCCCAAAGGGGCCTGGCACATGGCAGCTTTTGGGAATCTTATGACTACTAGCTGAGATTGATGTAATTCTGTCATTTGAAACCCATCTCTTACAGAACTGGGTATGTCAATACACATCCAAAGAGGTGAAGATATGTCCATACCTACACTAACTGCAGTGACATTTCAGGGACTGCTGGAAATTAAAACACCAAGCATCAGATATATAGTTCTTGAAGTTACAGAAAAATCCACTGGTACATCAGAGTAAAACAGCGCCTACCATCTTGAGCTAACTACTCAAGCTTTTATTAAAGGCTTTAACTTCTTTTCAAGTATTCACAGTTCAAGTTTCCAGCCACGTTTTATTTCAAAGGTTACCCATCAGCACACTAATAATGGAAGCTGATATTCAGGGCAAAGATTTTGTTTACCAGAGTTTACTCTCTCAAGAGGTTACTTAGTTCCAAAAACTCATTCTCAAGTACCCTGAAGTTACACTAAAGATTCCAGTAACAACTGCACGGAAAGTGCCCTGGAGTTGAAGCTGAAAGAAAAGGGAGATCATATACACCTTAAAATTATCATGACAAAAAAATAAACATGAAAATGTTTGCTTTCAGCTACCATAACTCTTGAAAGCAGAAGAATAGAGAAGAACAAGTTTCCTTGTAGTACAAAGACTACTGATAACCAGTATCACAAGATTAAATTCTGGGTTCAAAATCTCTAGCTTTTGTCAAGAAAACTGTAAACAACCTTGCAGAGCTGTAATGCGGGTCAGAAGCAACAGGGCTGGAGATAGAAGAGGCAAGGCTCAAAATTCAGTTTTAACACATTTTTTTTTCAGATGCAGAACACAGTCTAAAGATTGCACTGATACCTAAAGGATAGTCTTCTCTAATGTTTTAGTCTAGCGCACACCTCTAGAATTGTTTGGTGTTCCACAAAATAATAATTAGCTACTTTGTTACCACAGCTTCTGTCAGAGTTTTCAGATGTACTTATGATGCATCTAGGGGTTATATAATCAAAAGACAGATATTTTCCCCCACCAAAGAGGATGATCAGCAAGTTATAATGCCATGGTCTTTAGACTTATATTAGAACCTATTTCTGAGTAGTCAATACACCAACTCTGCTTCCACAGAGCTTTACTTGGTGTCACAGATCATTCATACCTATCCCTGCTTCACTAGAAGAGGCCTTACAGAGAGCAGCAAAGTTTTAGCATTATTCCTCAAATCTAATTCAGTCCATTCACATTACCAATGAGGAAATAGTCCATTCCTATCAGGAAGCCTACCAGCACAAAACAAAGCCCCATTCTTCTATGTGCCAGTTGAAAACTCCCCTCAAAACCTTAGTCCTGAACTCTTGCCTGGACTGCTACTCTCCCTCATTAGGTTCTCATGTTCCCTCACAATACCTAGAAGTAGCAAAGCATTTGTAAACAGCCTGACAAATAGGAAAATAAGCACAGCCCCACAGGGGATGTTAATTTATACACATGTGAAAATCCTTCACAGGTTTTAAAATCAAAACATAGTTTAGAGAAGCCCTACAATAAATAGGAAATGAGTTTGGGACATGGTGCAATCACAACTTCCTTAACGCTAAAGAAAAGAGGGGGAGCAGCTGGAGGAATGCAGACATCGCAGGTAACAACCTAAAAGCAGTTATGAGCCTAGTCACTAAAGGATTAGCACAAAAGCATTTGTGTCAAGGACCAGATTGAAACTGATATCAGGAGAACCTAATCCAGACAGTGACTGACATGTAATCTTGTCAACCAGCTGATGAAGGGGAAGAAGGCATTTCTAGCCCCTGCAGTGCCAATATAGAGCACAGAACTTCCTCATGACCCTGTATCAGGTTATGAAATAGGGAAAACTTTATACATCATGGTTCAGATTCCCATGCTACATAGAGAAGTGGCTTCCATTAACCACCTCCGTACAAAGCAGATGCCAGAAAATAATACATGGACACAAAAAGACCAATATTACCAATAAAAATGCCTCTGAGTTTACTCTGCTTGAGACCTCACTGTGCTGAAGTGAGTCTAGCTAAGCTCACTCTCATCTAAGAGTGAGCCTTCGTAGTTAGATCCAACTGCACACCAACTTCAACTAGTTTCAGAAAACTGCTTACCATAGTGAGAGCCAGCTTCTGCAGTTGTTTTCATGAAATCAACCTTACCTACTGAATAAGCAACAGTGGTGCAGAGAATTCTCTAGGCAGCTTCCAACTTGTAAAGGAAAACCACCAACACTGACATGACTGGGTGGAAGCATTCTTGACTTAAACGGCAACAGAGCAGCTAACAACACCAGAATTAGGCTGCCACCTAGATACTAACAGTGTCTGGCTTATGGATCTTCAAAAACCATGACAGCATAGCAGAAGCAAAGACTGCATTTTCAGGAATTCACTCTAATTAACTCATTAATTCTATCCCCCCCGAGAATACAGACACAGTAAAAATTTCATTTAGGCTGCACTTCTAGATACCTTGATATTTACTTTTAGAATGCTCTACTATTTGTACTTCAAGATACCTGCTACCCTCTCAAATTTTAGAAGGCATAAAACCCACAAGTGAACTGCCTCATTTCACCTCAAGAGCAATTTAAAACACATTTGTCTATCACTTGCTAAGCAATAGTCCAATACAGAATAAGCTACAGATATTCCTATCTGAAGAGATACACCACCAACCTTGCTGGTGATGGCAAGGAAAGAAATTCAGTATGACACTAGAAGACACTTAAATTTGAAAGCAAACAAGAACAAAGTTCTGAACAGGACTCAGTTATTGCAACAACGTACAAGTGAAATACCCTTTCCAGAGTACTTTAAGTAGAATAATAAACCTTATTGTCCAGTGCATAACAAAGGTACTAGAGTGAGTTAGAGACAGAAACCTCAGACGTTAAATTCCCTCCCTAAGCCCCCCAAAATTTGCTAATAGTCAAATCTTAATATGTAACTAGTTACTACCATACTCTTACCATTTTCCAAGAATTCTGTTTACTTTAGCATTGGTATGAATGCCAAGTCACCCCATGCTTCAAAAACACTACCGAGAGTTGATACTTAAATGGTGAGTTCACAGCTGTGGAATATTACAGATCCAAACTTCATTTTTATTCAATACCTTTTCCTCATTCCAAATATTTGACTACGTAACTTCTTAGCAGCTAACATGTCTTATACATTTAAAAACTCCCTCACAGAATGAAGAGGATACCTTCAGCTGGAACATCAGGTACATGAAACATTATGATATGCCAAGAGTCAGACATGCTTTAAGAACCCCCACCCAATTTCAACCAAGTAGTATTGAAAAAATTACTGTTACCATGCAGAGCTATGGCTTCACGGAAGGGTTGCAAATCAGTCTCTACAGATGAGCTAGTCTCTGTTGAAGTAGCTCGGTTAGGGGATACTACAGTCAGTCTTGGGGGAGCTCTAGAATTTCTTGGAGGAGGAACTTTTCCACATAGGAAGCTGATCAAGTCTTCTCTTCGAATAGTTCTTCTGCGTTTTTTAACCCAAGCTAACACATCCTTATTCCGCCGCTGATAGCCAATCTGAATTCCTAAATCAAAGCTTCGCTGGTGGGCATCCACACTTTCTGCAAGAAGACAGAAAAAATTCTCTTAGCATGTTACAGACAGAGCAATATATAGCATGGCACATCACTGATGTGGCTTCCTGTCAACCACGGGAAAGGAGGAGTTCCACAGTTTCCCAGAAGGCAGTACTGATTTAGTAAGTCAACTCGCAGCAGAGTCCCATTAAACCTAAAGAGAATGTTACAAGTCACAAAATCAACAGCAAGTTCAGCACCACTTAAATAGCATTTACTGTACTTCAGGTCAATACTACAGCACTGTTTATTAACATTAAGAACACACTTAGAGCTTGTCAGTCTGAGGAAGGTACTAAAACCAACAGACTTAGACACGCTTGAAGTACATCAATACACACAGGAAATCTCCATATAAAAAAAAGGAACTGCTTTTCTTCATTCTGATAGCTGAGGAATTGTCAGAAAACTCAGACTTCAAGTTCTTCTAGTTTCAGCTGAGCTTCAACTGCAGAGGCAATTCATAGCCCATAGTTTTGAGGCCAGTTAGAACATAAGTGTCCCCAATGTCTTTCAATTAGGCAACAAACCATTTACAAAGGAAGGCTCAGAAAGTTTCCTTCCCCATTTAAGATCCCATTGCAATTTTGATCTACAAAAAGCTTTAAACACACTATTTACAATAAATCCTACTACAAAATGCAATTTCATTCTCCGTTGATTTAACTAGTCACCTGTGCACATCAGTTGTAACTGTGCCTCCTCTAAAAGACTTAAATGGCATGTATTAAGTTGCTTTCAAACTTTGGTAAGTGTATTTCTGGCTACAAGTTTGAGTAAGTTTCAGACCACAGTAACAGGTGGGACAAACCCTGTTTGCTATGCAATTATGCTCATCTTGTTTGCCAGAGGTTTGTTATCAGAGCTTTGACAACAGCTCTTTCAGTTTCATGAAAATTATGCTATGGTGCTCTTCCTCCATTAAAAGGCATCAACAACTCCAACTTTGCTTACTTGATTTCCACAGAACTTTTAAAAACACGGCAGAGCTGATTAAAACAGCTTTTCATACTCTTTCTTTACTAATGAAGTCCAACGTAAGAGTCACTTGCCCAGAACATTAAGGTGCTTCCTTAAGAACAGCTGCCTCAAGATACTGGTTTACAGGCAAACAGTGACATAAACACCTAATCTAGCTTTCTCACACTCAAAACCCCAAAAAGAATCACTGGTAAATGCTATTCCTAGACTTGTATTCTAAGGCACCACTGCATGGTCCATAAAAGACAACACTGAACTCTACACTATCAAAGAGCAGTAAACCTAACACAACCTACCAAAAAACACCTCAACCTTAGGAGAGTTAAGTCTTGAGGCTTTTGGACCATAAGTTGTACAGGTACATATAAAGTACACTTAATATGTTACTTTTATGCACTCTAAGAGCATTTTGCCTATACTGCTTTGTACTCTAAAGGCTACATTTACAAACGCTAATTCCCCTGAAAGCCATGGCAACGTGATGGGCTACCCCTCCTGCCACTTTATATTCCACAGCAGCTTAAGCCTCCAATGCACTGGCAGCGATAACTACCCAAACACTTTGGAGCCAATTTAGAAGCTGATAATATTCTTTAAATCACTTCCTGAAATACCAGGAGAGTCTTTCTGAGGCAGGAGCCCAACATCAATAACCTGCTTTCTGTGTGTACGAGAATGTTTTACAAAGTGCTAACTGTGAACTAGGTATGAGGTCACACACAATGACTGCTGATGTAGCCTACAGAAATTTCAAGCATCATTACCCTGAGAAAGATAAGATTTTTATGGTCAAAGCTACAACTACTTTGTTTACAAAGTTATGCTGGGAAAGCATAAGTAGTCAAGTTGCATATATTCTGAAATGACTAAGTCAAAACTAACATTAGAAAACAGTTTTTTAAAATAAAAACAAACTGTAGGCTCAGAATCTTATTTTAATATGTACCTAAAATCTTCCACAGTATCCTTAAGTTTTAAATTCTATGTTAAAAGCTGTGCCTTCACTTCTTTAGCACAATCTGGAAGATAATCAATTGTCTTCAATGTAGCCTCTATCACCAGCACCAATCAGAAGTTCGTGACTTAAGACCATCAGTGTGATGTGATATTAAACTTCTAATCTATTTCCAGAAAAAATGCTGACATTCAAGACATCATGGCATTCTCATCATGCACTATTCCTTGGGCTGCTCTTGTTAAAAAGATGATGCCTCAAGAATCTGAACATTTATCAGATCAGAAAACAGCTGACAAGGCAAGAGGCAATTTGTGGTGTTCAGTTCACCACACCAAATACCTCTCCAGTGTCTGACGGAGTCCTCCAAAATAAAGATTAACCAGGAATGTGAAAAACAGGAGATGCTTTTAAGAACTATGTTCATCACTAGGGAAGGCAAATTCACATTAAGAGACTTGTCTGGTATGCCAGTGTTTAGCTGATTCTACCCATGTTCTCACCAAATTTCTACCCACTTACAAGTTCACTGAAAATTGAAATATGGCAGTTCTGAGTAACTGAGGTACTTCAGCACTTTAAGATTTGTTTCAGGTGCTGTTTTTTGAAGCATTACACTACACCTGACTAAAGACAGTCTCCTACTTAAATTTTTGTTTCCCTGATCACCACACACATAGCCCCTTCAGTTAATCCTGTCATTGCGAAAAAAAACTAGGGTTCATTTTGCCTAAAGCACAAGTAATCAAATGTTTTAACCAAAAATAAACAGCCCAAGTCTTCACAGTAATGATGCTGTAAGGGAGAGCAATGCCATTTGTAAGGACAGCCTGTAATTATTCCAATTTATTAACACTACTTGCTGGTACTCTAGCACCATTCTCAAATGACTGGTGTCCCTGACCATGATCTAGTGACCCACTCCCTCGGGCAGCACCTCCCCTGCTCTGTGAGGTGCTGCCCCTTTACACGAGCTGACACACACACTCAACATTCAAAGGCCCTTTCTGCAGGAGTGAAGTCTGTAGCAGTGAGGGTTATGCACCTACATTTCCTCCTTGCTCTGTTACCCATCTGTCAGAAAACTGATCACCCACCACAAACATGTTAAGTTCAACTGCTTAAAGCAAATCCAAAATGGGAAAACTGAAGGCAAATGAAGGAATATGCAGGTATAAGTACAAATAATGCTTTACAGACCAAAAAAAAAGAAAACTCCAACTACAAGCCAGAAAAACAACCATTTGGAACTTTAAACTTTCCTCCCTTGGAATGGAAGGCAGTAACAATGGGAATCACACTCTGCCAATTTAAGCCCTGATATGTATCACTTTGGTACAACCTTTTAAGCAAACTAAAAACCACTGAATGATCCTTTCCCAGACAAGAACTCTTGTGACAACCCAAAGAACTGCAGAGTTCAGAAATGCACAGTAAAACAGCACAAAAGCACAGCCACTCGCAGAGCACACTCCTATCAAAGTTCTGGCTAACACTGCTTTCTTAGAGCCACCCCGGACACAGCCATAATGACATTCTAGTGCTTAAAATAAACTCCGAGGCTTACTCAAGCCTCACTGCCACGAGAAGATAAAAGTTTCCATCACATAATATCTATGCAGAATTTTACAAACACTAAACCCAACTTCTGCTTCACCATGAAAGTAGAGGCTGACACACCAACATCTAATGCACCATGAAATACACAGAACGCTGGGAATTTAAGAACTGTTTAATAAGGCATTGCACGCTTCTCTTGAATTCACGAGACACAGACACACATTAAAAACACCCTTTTTCAAGGGTCTCAAAGTAGAACAGCTCCTAAGTTTATTAATCACTGACATGAGGCAACAGAAAAGATTCAGCTACCGTCAGCTAAAGTGGCCCAGCAAAAACTTGCAAGATTCAGGAAGCAGTCCCGGGTTAGATTTTATCAGGGTGAATAAGAGACATTAACAGGCCCTGCTTATGAGTAAGCCGGTGCAGGAGGCTCGGCGGGAAGGGCTGCCGGGGCAGCGGGGGGGGCAGCCCCTTACCTTTGTAGAGGTTGGTGACCGCAGTGGCGGCGTTCTGGAAGGGGACCCAGAGGGAAAGCCCCGGCTGCTGGCACACCCGGTCTGCAGGGAGGGAAGGACACACGCTGTTTATTTTGGAGTCACCAGCTCCGAACGGCCATGTTAGGTTTCGCCATTTTGTTCCACCTTCCGGAGGCAGCCCGGGGAATCGGGGCCGAGCGGGGCGGGCGGGCAGCGCCCGGGCCGGGGCAGCGCCCGTCGTGTGCCCAGAGCGGCGGGGCCCGCCCG